>VZRS01011863.1:0-19356 GCA_013398055.1 Ifrita kowaldi
GGCCGCCCACGGCCACCGCTCGGTGCCCTCCCGGGGCGGCTGCGGGGACCCAGCGCCGGGGCTTGACCCCACTGTGTCCCGTGCAGGTGCGCGGTGGGGGCTCTGGCACCCCCCACGCGGGTGTGGCGGTGACCCCAGGACTGTCCCCTCCCCAGCGGACGCGTGGCGGTGACCCCGGCACTGTCCCCCGGCATAGGTGTGGCGTGACCCCGGCACTGCGAACCCCCTGCAGGTGTGGCAGTGAGCCCAGGACTGTCCCCCAGCGCAGGTGTGGGGGTGATCCTGTCACTGTCCCCCAGCACAGGTGTGACGGTGACCGTGGCACCCTGCAGGTGTGGCGGTGATCCTGTCACTGTCCCCCAGCACAGGTGTGGTAGTGCAGTGGCCTCGGCTCAGCCCCCCCTCATGCAGGTGTGACAGTGACCCTGGCACTGTCCCCCTGCACAGGTGTGGCGGTGACCCTGGCACAGCGGACCCCCCGTGCAGGTGTGGCACCGAGCCCAGGACTATAACCCTGGCACTGTCCCCCCGGCGCGGGTGTGGCGGTCACCCCAGCAGTGTCCTCCCCCTGACTGTGACACCGGCGCTGTCCCCCCTGTGCAGCTGTGGCAGTGCTGGGGTTCCATGGGGAGCTTCATGTGGGACCAAAGCCACCCTTGCACACCCACAGCCCCCGGGTGACACGGGGCAGGGTGGAGGACACCCCGTGTCTTATGGGGTGATCCCCCTCCAACCCCCCCTGCCCCGGGGGCTGGCAGTGGTGCCAAGGGCTGCAGGGGAGCTGCTGGAAGCGGGGGTGTCCCCACCCCCCTTTCTGAGGTGTGGGCAGCCCTGAGCTGCCATTTTGGGGACAGCCAGGCTGGGGAGGACGGGTGCCCCGGGGGTTCCTGCGGCTCCACCGGCCCAGCCCACGCTGGGTTCCACGGTGGATCTTTCACGAACTGCACCCATCCACCCCCATGCGCCGACAGACGGATGACAGCTCCCAGCTCCCGGACTTGGCTGCTGGCAACAGCTCACCCGGGTGCTGAGCCAAGAGTTTCTGGTCCTGGGCTCACAGGGCACTGGCAGGAAGGAGCCCACGGAGGGACAGAGGCAGAAACATCAGCCCAACTCCCACACTTAATCCCTCAGCAGCACAGGGTCCGGCCCATGGTGCCTTAGGGGTGCTACAGCTCCCAGGCTGTGCCTCTTTCAGCAAAATTCAGCTTAAACTGATGCCTGCCTCCCTGTCCCCTCTCTTTCCAGATCCAAAATGACGGTCAAAGCTGTAAAGATGCCATGCACCTCTGCAAACGTTTATACTAAAGTGCCTGACGGAGGATGGGGCTGGACAGTCGCTTTTGCGTTCTTTGTTGTGGAAGCCCTGACATACGGCATCATAAAATCATTTGGAGTCTTCTTTAACGACCTGATGGAAAGCTTTGACGAAACCAACAGCAGAATATCCTGGATAATATCCATATGTGTGTTTGTACAGACTTTCACAGGTAAGAGGAGCAGGCGCTCGGCGCAGGTGCAAGGGGCAGTCGTGCTGCTGACTCAGCATGCAAGGACCTGGCACCTGGGACTTTCGTGCCTCTAATGGCTCCATTATAAATTAAATCACAGCCATAAAGCTCACAGGCTGCTCCTCAAATGCCAAGAAATGTCTGTCTCAGCCTGGCAGTCCCTTGGAGCCCCAGCTTGTGTCCTTGGGTGGTGCAGGGACACGGTCCGTGTTGCTGAGCCTGACCCAGTTGTTCAGGTCTCACCAGCAAGGGGCAAAACCCAGAGTTTTCAAACCAAACTCTGCAGTGAAAAGCATTAGAAATAACTTGAGCCTTGCTGAAATCCAGTGGTGTCTGGGCATGTGGCTGCAGATCTGTCACAGGCTGCCACGTGCTCGTCTTTAAGTCTGTTCTGGTGATTTTTTAGCCCGTCCTAAATGCTGTGAGCTGTGCAGTGCTCCGAGGGTGGCTCCAGGGTGACGCTGTGCTGTGCAGGGAGGTGGCACCTCGCGGGGACCTGGGCAGGAGTGTGAGAAGAGCCTCTGCAGGAGATGGTGGCTGTGAAGTTGCTGAGGTGGGTGTTGACCACGGCTCTCTCCCTCTCCAGCTCCTCTGTCGACGGTCCTCAGCAACCGCTTCGGCCACCGCTTGGTGGTGATGGCCGGAGGGCTGCTGGTCAGCACCGGCATGGTCATCGCCTCCTTCGCCCGCAGCGTGGTGGACATGTATGTCACCATCGGCATCGTCTCCGGTGAGTCACCCTGGCCTGGCCTGGCCCCTACCGCCAAACTCCCCGCTCCCTCCCGCGGCTTCTGACAGCCACGAGGCTTTGGTCCCCACACACGGGGTGTGCTTGGCGCTGCTGCCCCTCCTGAGCTGATCCCGGAGCGGGGATGGGCCCCAGGCTTGGCTTTGTGCCCTGTCTCACCCCGGGCACCACCCTGGACTCGGCCCTGCGCTCGTGCAGCTGCACCGGTCGCTTCTGATGGACTGGGATCGCTGGGGAGACCAAAGCTGTGCCCGGGATCAAATCCTCTAACGCTGCCTCTGTCTCTGGTTTCTTTTCCTGGTACTTTTCCCCCTCTCCAGCTTGGCCTGGGTGTCCTGCTCATGTCCGTGGCCAGGAGCTTGCCTAGCTTAAGGGAACAGTTGCTACAGGCTCAAATACTTAAAGCAGATGAGGTCCTCAAAGCGGACCCCGCTGGCTGTTTGGGAGCAGAAAGCATTATCTAGCAGGTTTGGGAGGCCGGGTCTCTTGGTTTGGGTTTTTACTTTCCTTTTTTTTCTTTTTTTTCTTTCCCCCCTCCAATTTACAAAAAAATAACATTCTGGTTTCCCCAATGATTTTCTTCCAGGGTGACTTGCTGAGTTGGCCGAAATGATACTGTAATGACCACCGGGAAAGCCGACTTAACGTGTTCTTGCATCGGTGTTTCCCCCTCCTTTACTTGTTGTTATGGCAATTTTTGGCATTTATTCACAGGCCTCGGATACTGCCTCTCCTTCCTCCCGACTGTCACCATTTTATCACAGTATTTTGACAAAAGGCGCTCGCTGGTCACAGCGGTGGCATCCACAGGGGAATGTTTCGCTGTCTTCTCCTTCGCACCAGGTACGGTGCCCACGTGCTGGCAGTTCTTACGTGCCATGCCCAAGGCACAACTTGTTCCCATCCTTTCCCCAAGCAAACGGGAGCCAGAGGCCGAGTCAGTGCCCACAAGTGGTTGCTCACGTGCCCGTGGCGCTGGTGCCCTGCAGGCAGAGTGACGAGCAGTGCCAGGGGCTGGCGTGACACTGCCCGAGCCCCCCCGGTGCCTGGCTGATACGCAGCCCGGCGGGCTCCCTATATAGATCTGGCAGGCTAAAAATAAGCCTGAGCAACTTCAGAACTTCAGCTATTTAAAACACATGCAGTACACAGAACTGCTCCTAAAGGTTAGTGGGCTTGTGCTCGGCACGGGCTGCCAAAGTGCTCCAGCCTTTTGGGGACCTGTCCCCAGGCGTCACGGCCCTGTCACCGCCTGCCCTTGGAGGTTTATGTGGCCTGCTGTGCTCATGGGCTCTGGGCTAATGCCCACTGCAAAGCTGCTTTGGCTGCAGACGAAGGCTGGTAATTAGGCAGTGACATGAACCTTTGAGCAGGGCTAAGAGACTTCCTCTGCTTGCTGGTTTCAGGGTGGGGGCAGCTGAGAAAGGAAACTCAAGCATTAAGTTTGCTCTCCTTCACTAAAAACAGCACCAGCTTTGTCCCCAAATTTGCTGAGACCTCAGAAGGGGCTACCAAGAGGGTGGCATCTGCTAGCCAGGTGCTAAACACAGCTTTTATCCTCTGTCTGCTGCAGCAGAGGGGAGGAAGGTTGGTGCCAGACCCCTGGGCAGGAGGGACCCTTGCTCAGCCTTTTCCAGACCCGCCTGGAACCCCCCAATGGCGAATCTCCAGTCACTTCCCTGGCTGTAAATTCAATCCCTTGGTGTAACTACAGGCTTTCCCAGTTACACTTTTCCTCTTCCCTCAGCAATCACGGCCCTGAAGGAGCAGATTGGCTGGAGGTACAGCATGCTGTCTGTCGGGGTGCTGCAGCTCGGCATCACCGCCTGCGGATCGCTGCTGCGCCCCATCGTCATCAGAGAGCAAGAAGAAGTGAAAGCACAGCCTCCAGAGGAGTCCACGGAGACAAAGTACATGCTTGAAAATGAGCAAACCTGCACCTCAATAGAGTCCATAGACTCAGGAGTCGATATAACTACCTCACCCAGCAATGTGCCTGGAAAAACCAAAGCAGAGCCGAAAAGTGAAGAACCAAAGCAACACGGACAGAATCCCGTTGAAAATAACAGCACCCCTCCAGAACCAAAAAGCAAACTACTGGACTTCTCTGTGATGAGAGACTATAGCTTTATCTGTTATGCATTCTTTGGCCTGTTTGCAACCCTGGGCTTCTTCGCTCCCTCCCTCTACATCATCCCCCTGAGCCGCAGCCTCGGCATCGGCAAAGACCACTCTGCCTACATCCTGTCGGCCATGGCCATCTCCGAGGTCTTTGGGAGGATTTTTGCAGGCTGGGTTCTCAACAAGAAGCCGATCCGCAAGATCTACATCGAGCTCATCTGCGTCATCCTGCTGTCGGTAGCGTTGGTTGCCTTCCCCTTTGCCTCTGGATTCTGGGGCTTGATGATATGTAGCGTTTATTTTGGGTTCATGCTCGGCACGGTAGCGGGCACACATATTCCCCTCCTGGCTGAAGACGACGTGGTTGGCATTGAGAGGATGTCTTCTGCAGCTGGAGTCTATGTCTTCATTCAAAGCTTAGCTGGGTTGGCTGGACCACCCCTTGCAGGTAACTAAAACTTCGGTCTTAATTTTGTTTTGGAGGTGTTTGACAGCTGCTGGTGCTGATCTCTGTCTAGAAAGTGTTCTGACAGCACCGATCACTAAAAGCCCTGCAACCAGTACTGGGAGTCTCCCAGAGCCAGAAGACTGCAATGCAGCTCTGCAGAGTCCCACGGATGAGGCACTGAGGAACCTCAGAGGGAAGGGAAATACTGCAGTGCTACCCTGATCCTGTTAGAAACCCAAACCTGGCATCACTTCAGGCACAAGCAGAGGCGAATCCCTCTCGCTGTGCCTGTGCCACGCACTGCAGAAAGGTGAAGTCTGGCAGAACAAACAAATGCCTGATGCATCTCGGGCTCAGCATCCCTGCGGTGCCCAGGGGCTTCTGATTCGCCTGAAGATGACACTGCCTACCCCAGAACAGAATGGGTTTACTTTTTAACATCTGTTTGTCACTGAGTTTTGGCTGCAGATAAAATGCAGATTAAAACCCTCCAGGAGGGCAGGGCAGGGGGGGAGTAGGCTGTGGCTAACTGCTGTGAATGTTTCTTGTAGGTGTCTTAGTGGATACGACAAAGAACTACAGCTCAGCCTTCTACTCCTGTGCTGCTGGCATGGTCCTGGGGGCCGTGTTCCTGGCCCTGGTGAGGCCGTGCAAGACTGGGCTGTGCCAGCACTACCAGCAGCAGCAGCAGCAGGTGGAGGAGAGCACGGCGGGGCCACCACCAGAACTACCAGATGACTTTATAGACATGGATATTGGAAAAGCAGAAAATTCAGGAAAAGGCTCTGACAGCGTGGTATAAAAAGCCCTGTTCCTTCTCCATCTAATGTACTCGGTGTAAGGCTGGGGGAAATGTCAGCTCTGCTCCACGTTTTAAAACTCCATTCTAAAGGGAATGTGAAATTTTAAATGTGAACAGTTGCTACCAACAATTTTATTTTTTTTTTTAATATTAGACAGAACTTTTTTAACCAACAACGGAAAGCTCCATAGAAAATACGGATAGTCACCTAAGAATAACTTCTGTCTAGCATGAAGATGTGATGCACACTTGCTTTCCTGATAACAAGCATAGGTAAAGGTTCAACTGATCCCATAAATACTGACAACAACAACAGCAGAAGCAGCTCAGCCTCTGACTGTCACCCATCCCCTACCACAAATTCCACGTGAACGAGAACCCGATGATCCAAACTGGAGACGAGCATTTCATACACCACCAGTAGCCAACTGAATCCTCTTCTGGAGGGATACAGACTCATGTTTTAGCTTGGAGGAAGAGGAGGAGGCTAGGCTAGATAGCTGACAATTAGAAACCATTGCTAATGATCTTAACTTGAATGTCACAAATGCTGGGAAATCAAAGGCTCCGTGTGTCTTTACGGCCAGTTATTACTGCACATGTTTCATAAGATCATTTTTCTTCTCCTGACTGGGATCCTTAGAACTGTTTTCTGTTGATAGTCAGATCTGATGTACTGTTTCTAATTTAACTAGTATTTATTAATTTATTCTGAGATTGTTAAAGGAGGTTAGCTTAAATAACCAGAGAGGAACAATGATCTTCTGCATAACGGAAAGCTGTCTTTACATCAATCTCTTCAATGCCTATCTTGTATTGCTTGTGAAATTGTTGGGAAAATTACTCTTACAGCATTAAGTGTAGCTGTTTTTAATAGGTAAGTCTTAAGTAACCCAGTTATTTAAAAAGGAAAAAAAAAAAATAATGAACTACAGATCCAGCATCTCTTTCCACGGAAAAAGGCTCAGCTGGTGCCCACGGACCTGGCACCGCTGCCAGAACCAGCCCACCCCGCAGGGAGGATTTGGCCCAGGATGTCTTAATGTACCCAGAACCTTTGCTCACAGGGGCACAAGGAAATCTCTGCTGCCGCCCCAGCTGCCTGTGGCCCCCCCAGGACCTTCCCCTCTCACTCTGCTCCCCACCCCTGCCAGCCACGGGGGCCTGGGGTGGCTGGGCTGAGCTGCACCCCCTTCCCCAGCTCTCCCCTAAAGCCAGCAAGGGGCTTTTTATTTTTTGCTGCTGACTTCAGTGAGAAATGAAGTGGAGCCTGTGCATGAAGGGAAGGATAAAAGACAACATTTGAGCTGTTCATTCAGTCTTAACAGGAGAGATTCCTGCTCACGGTGACACGAGCTTGCTTACCCCACCTATATGCATCTTCTCGCCTCTAGGCAACTCAGGGGGACAAATCAAACAAGTCTGTTCTGGTTTGGGGGAAAAAAAGAACCCCAAGCCACCATTTCTGTGTATTTAAGTGGAAGTGGCATCATCCATTAACTGCTACGCTGACCTGTCTGTGTTTTACCAGCCATAGAAATGTGGGACAATCTGTAAAAGAAAAAAAAAAAAANGCCCTGGTGAGGCCGTGCAAGACTGGGCTGTGCCAGCACTACCAGCAGCAGCAGCAGCAGGTGGAGGAGAGCACGGCGGGGCCACCACCAGAACTACCAGATGACTTTATAGACATGGATATTGGAAAAGCAGAAAATTCAGGAAAAGGCTCTGACAGCGTGGTATAAAAAGCCCTGTTCCTTCTCCATCTAATGTACTCGGTGTAAGGCTGGGGGAAATGTCAGCTCTGCTCCACGTTTTAAAACTCCATTCTAAAGGGAATGTGAAATTTTAAATGTGAACAGTTGCTACCAACAATTTTATTTTTTTTTTTAATATTAGACAGAACTTTTTTAACCAACAACGGAAAGCTCCATAGAAAATACGGATAGTCACCTAAGAATAACTTCTGTCTAGCATGAAGATGTGATGCACACTTGCTTTCCTGATAACAAGCATAGGTAAAGGTTCAACTGATCCCATAAATACTGACAACAACAACAGCAGAAGCAGCTCAGCCTCTGACTGTCACCCATCCCCTACCACAAATTCCACGTGAACGAGAACCCGATGATCCAAACTGGAGACGAGCATTTCATACACCACCAGTAGCCAACTGAATCCTCTTCTGGAGGGATACAGACTCATGTTTTAGCTTGGAGGAAGAGGAGGAGGCTAGGCTAGATAGCTGACAATTAGAAACCATTGCTAATGATCTTAACTTGAATGTCACAAATGCTGGGAAATCAAAGGCTCCGTGTGTCTTTACGGCCAGTTATTACTGCACATGTTTCATAAGATCATTTTTCTTCTCCTGACTGGGATCCTTAGAACTGTTTTCTGTTGATAGTCAGATCTGATGTACTGTTTCTAATTTAACTAGTATTTATTAATTTATTCTGAGATTGTTAAAGGAGGTTAGCTTAAATAACCAGAGAGGAACAATGATCTTCTGCATAACGGAAAGCTGTCTTTACATCAATCTCTTCAATGCCTATCTTGTATTGCTTGTGAAATTGTTGGGAAAATTACTCTTACAGCATTAAGTGTAGCTGTTTTTAATAGGTAAGTCTTAAGTAACCCAGTTATTTAAAAAGGAAAAAAAAAAAATAATGAACTACAGATCCAGCATCTCTTTCCACGGAAAAAGGCTCAGCTGGTGCCCACGGACCTGGCACCGCTGCCAGAACCAGCCCACCCCGCAGGGAGGATTTGGCCCAGGATGTCTTAATGTACCCAGAACCTTTGCTCACAGGGGCACAAGGAAACCCCTGCTGCCGCCCCAGCTGCCTGTGGCCCCCCCAGGACCTTCCCCTCTCCCTCTGCTCCCCACCCCTGCCAGCCACGGGGGCCTGGGGTGGCTGGGCTGAGCTGCACCCCCTTCCCCAGCTCTCCCCTAAAGCCAGCAAGGGGCTTTTTATTTTTTGCTGCTGACTTCAGTGAGAAATGAAGTGGAGCCTGTGCATGAAGGGAAGGATAAAAGACAACATTTGAGCTGTTCATTCAGTCTTAACAGGAGAGATTCCTGCTCACGGTGACACGAGCTTGCTTACCCCACCTATATGCATCTTCTCGCCTCTAGGCAACTCAGGGGGACAAATCAAACAAGTCTGTTCTGGTTTGGGGGAAAAAAAGAACCCCAAGCCACCATTTCTGTGTATTTAAGTGGAAGTGGCATCATCCATTAACTGCTACGCTGACCTGTCTGTGTTTTACCAGCCATAGAAATGTGGGACAATCTGTAAAAGAAAAAAAAAAAAANGGCTGTGCCAGCACTACCAGCAGCAGCAGCAGCAGGTGGAGGAGAGCACGGCGGGGCCACCACCAGAACTACCAGATGACTTTATAGACATGGATATTGGAAAAGCAGAAAATTCAGGAAAAGGCTCTGACAGCGTGGTATAAAAAGCCCTGTTCCTTCTCCATCTAATGTACTCGGTGTAAGGCTGGGGGAAATGTCAGCTCTGCTCCACGTTTTAAAACTCCATTCTAAAGGGAATGTGAAATTTTAAATGTGAACAGTTGCTACCAACAATTTTATTTTTTTTTTTAATATTAGACAGAACTTTTTTAACCAACAACGGAAAGCTCCATAGAAAATACGGATAGTCACCTAAGAATAACTTCTGTCTAGCATGAAGATGTGATGCACACTTGCTTTCCTGATAACAAGCATAGGTAAAGGTTCAACTGATCCCATAAATACTGACAACAACAACAGCAGAAGCAGCTCAGCCTCTGACTGTCACCCATCCCCTACCACAAATTCCACGTGAACGAGAACCCGATGATCCAAACTGGAGACGAGCATTTCATACACCACCAGTAGCCAACTGAATCCTCTTCTGGAGGGATACAGACTCATGTTTTAGCTTGGAGGAAGAGGAGGAGGCTAGGCTAGATAGCTGACAATTAGAAACCATTGCTAATGATCTTAACTTGAATGTCACAAATGCTGGGAAATCAAAGGCTCCGTGTGTCTTTACGGCCAGTTATTACTGCACATGTTTCATAAGATCATTTTTCTTCTCCTGACTGGGATCCTTAGAACTGTTTTCTGTTGATAGTCAGATCTGATGTACTGTTTCTAATTTAACTAGTATTTATTAATTTATTCTGAGATTGTTAAAGGAGGTTAGCTTAAATAACCAGAGAGGAACAATGATCTTCTGCATAACGGAAAGCTGTCTTTACATCAATCTCTTCAATGCCTATCTTGTATTGCTTGTGAAATTGTTGGGAAAATTACTCTTACAGCATTAAGTGTAGCTGTTTTTAATAGGTAAGTCTTAAGTAACCCAGTTATTTAAAAAGGAAAAAAAAAAAATAATGAACTACAGATCCAGCATCTCTTTCCACGGAAAAAGGCTCAGCTGGTGCCCACGGACCTGGCACCGCTGCCAGAACCAGCCCACCCCGCAGGGAGGATTTGGCCCAGGATGTCTTAATGTACCCAGAACCTTTGCTCACAGGGGCACAAGGAAATCTCTGCTGCCGCCCCAGCTGCCTGTGGCCCCCCCAGGACCTTCCCCTCTCACTCTGCTCCCCACCCCTGCCAGCCACGGGGGCCTGGGGTGGCTGGGCTGAGCTGCACCCCCTTCCCCAGCTCTCCCCTAAAGCCAGCAAGGGGCTTTTTATTTTTTGCTGCTGACTTCAGTGAGAAATGAAGTGGAGCCTGTGCATGAAGGGAAGGATAAAAGACAACATTTGAGCTGTTCATTCAGTCTTAACAGGAGAGATTCCTGCTCACGGTGACACGAGCTTGCTTACCCCACCTATATGCATCTTCTCGCCTCTAGGCAACTCAGGGGGACAAATCAAACAAGTCTGTTCTGGTTTGGGGGAAAAAAAGAACCCCAAGCCACCATTTCTGTGTATTTAAGTGGAAGTGGCATCATCCATTAACTGCTACGCTGACCTGTCTGTGTTTTACCAGCCATAGAAATGTGGGACAATCTGTAAAAGAAAAAAAAAAAAAGAACAACCTCTTTTTGGGAAGGTGCTTTATTTGTTTTTTTTTTCTTAGATGTCCAAAAAAAAAAAGGTAAAAAAAAAGAAAAAAAAGAAGGAAAAAAAAAAAGAAACAGGCACTCTTGCAACCAAGTGGCTGGAGCAATTCATCCTCACTGCCCGGGACCTGCGGTCTCGTGTCCTTCCTCTGCCTCAGCACTTTATCACGGCCAGCAGAACCTCGCTGTGTTGCACCCAGGACTGGAAGATCCCTTACAGAGAACTCGAGTTGTGCGAATCAGTGATCATTGAACAAATAACCACGTTGCATTACGATGTGCTTTTTATTTATTGTTAATTTATGATACTTCAAGCGTTTTGGTAAATGTTCTGTAGCCTCTCCTTGTAAGGTTATTGAAGTCTTTGTGATACGAGACCTCACTACAGCACTTTGCTATTACAACTGCTTGGAAGTGGAATAAGGCCTCCAGGTTTTGCGTGTGTGTGGAAGCTCCCTGTTCTGCAGATTTGCGAGGTTCTACTGTATTCAGTTTGTTTGGTTTTCTTTTTTTTCTTTTTTTTCGTTTTTTTTTTAACAAGTTTCCAATACAGATCAACTACTACGTTTGTCACTGACCTCACAGTCCGTTTCTGTTCCTGTCTGTGTCGCAGCACGAGCAGGGGAGCGAGTGGTGAGTGTGTGTGTGTGAGGGCACAGCACAAGCAGGATTTACTGATTTGTTTGTAACGCTACCGAGTGGACTCTGGAAATACTCTTAAACACTGAGATTTGCAATAAACTTTTTCTTTTTTTTTGGTTTTGGTTTTTTCCTCTTTCTCCTTTTTTTTTTTCTTTTTTAATAATAAACGCAGCGAAGAAACTTCTCCTCCTCTCCCTCTTCTCCATCCCTGGGCTGTCCCTGGGTTTGGTGTGGGGTCCAGAGCTGCTTCCCCTCCTGAGCTGTCACATGCCGCTCCTCCAGCCTGAACTGGCCGTGCTTTCCCTGCACATTGGGCAATCCCAGCTCTTTAAGTGAGCTGCCTGGAAGCTGTGGATTAGTGCTGACCTCAAGGGTGCTCTTGTAAACCCTTACCCCGGGAGCCCTGATTAGAGGGAGCCTTTTCTTCTCCTGAGTGGTGCCTGAATTGGTGGCACTTGGGAGCATTACCCTCTCCTCGTGTCTTCACCGAGCACGCAATCAGGTAATTATTTTATCATCACTCAATTGCTGAATACTTCCTCCATGCCAGGCTAAGCAACTCGTGTATCAGAAAAATCTACTTAAAAACAAAAAACCCAAAAAGCCACTAAATAGCAGATTAGTCGCACTGAAGAGCAATTTTCTTTCCCTCAAACCTAATTTCTTGATCCGCCCTTCTCTGCCAAGCCCGTAACTCCCAGCATCCCCAAACCCTACAAGGAGTAGCGCTGCCACGTCCCAAATATCACTGCAGGCATTAGGTTTGCAAATGCTCTGCCTGCTGAAGGAATCATCACGCCACTGATGTGTGTTAAGTACAAGCTGTTTTCACTCTGGTTGCAAAAGTCCTGGAGCAGAGGTGAGCCGTGCATGCGAGCAGAGCAGGCTCCAACGCCAACACCAAAGTCCAGGGAAGTTAATCTGTCTCCAAATTCCACTCTGGCTCACTTACAGCAGTGAACAAACATTAGTTGCAACAGTTTCCTCAAAAACAACCCCCCCCAAAAAAGGCGTTACAGAGGCTGCACACAGTTCACGTAAATAAATGCACTTTTAACCGGAGCACTGTCAGATGTCTCCCTGCACAGAAAGATTTTAAGAGTCGTTTTTCCCACCTGGTTTAAATTAATTGCCTGTGACCTTCTCTGTCATCCTGGTACAAAGGCATTAAAGCCAGAACAAAATAGGATAAGGACATATTTATTCAGTAGCACTGTTCATCTATTTAGCACCGTAGTAAATAGGAGAATGTGGGGCAGGACGTGCCTCAGCAATCCTTGGTATTCCTCTCAAAAGGGGTTGTATAAACTCTCGTAGTCAATGAGGCCAGTGCTGGCCAAATGTAAATAGAGGAAATTACACAAGGTCAGCTTGCAAGAGGCCAGAAGCCCTCAGACCGTAGGTATCTCCCCTTTCTGGAGCAGAAAGGAAGCTGGACTGTGGGGCTTTGCTTGTTGTTCTGGGGAATTAAAAAAAAAAAAACAAAAAACAAAAGCAAAAACAATACCACAAACCAAACCAAACAAAAAAGACAAAAATCATTTTTCCATTTGAAATTAAAAGGAAGGGGAACCTCTTGTTCTTTTTCACTTATTTCAACAAGATGACACTAGGTTCTTAAGGGGACAAATGGATCCTTGCAAACAGCTAAACTGGGTTTGGAAAGAAAGCAAAGTAGGTGCTTACAAAACAGCTTGAATGTTTTAACGCGTCCTCTCAGATGTTACTTGTTACCATCTGAGATCATCCTGTTCCAGCTGCCTGTAGTAAACATGACCTGAATTCTCACAGTGATGCAAGCCCAGCAGCAGCCTGCCCTCCATGCCTCCTTCCTCCTCAAAACTCATCCTAAAGATGCTTCACAGGTCGAGTTTAGGAAAACCCCCGTGTTTAGGAAAACATCCCTTGAACTTCTGGCTCATTTTGAAGGCGGGGAGAGCAAGCACTGCAGCCCAGAGGGGTTGTTCTACACGTGACGGCCATGCTAAAAGGCAGGACCCTTCAGGAAGAAATTCAGGAAGAGTTTCTCCATGGAAAGGGCGGTCAGGCGTGGGGAGGGGCTGCCCAGGGAGGTTTGGAGTCCCCATCCCCGGAGGAGTCCAAGGAACGCCTGGACGTGGCACTCAGTGCTGTGGTTTAGTTGACAAGGTGGTGTTTGATCTAAGGTTGGGCTCGATTTTGGACATCTTTTCCAACCTTAACGATTCCATTCTATGATTCTGTGACTCCTGCTTCCCACTGGACACACACAGGGAGGGCTCCTGGGCATCCCCAGCTGCTGTTGGTCCCCAAAGCTGCTTGGCAGCCGCGGTGCCTCCCGCTGATCCAGGCCTCCTCTGGACATCGTGGCAGCAAACCACAGAGTTTTCCCCTCCCCAGTCCCATTCCCATGGACTTTTACTTGCAGGACTTTACAAATCCACGGCCACACTAGCACAAAGCTCGCTCTGCAAATTGCACTAAGTCATCTAATAAATCAAATGCAATCCCCCCCCTCCTTCCTACTGCAGTCGTCGAGCTCCAGTTACAACAATTTGTGGTAAAATATTACTCACCAGCACTTTGGCCTGTGTGAGCAGCTCTGCCTCGGTACAGACAGCCCTTAAATCACAGCTTTGTCACAGAAGCCACAAGCATAACCAAAAGTCTCATTACACACAGACACTCTGAGGAGAAGGCCAAGGAGACAATAGTTCCCCTCGCTTCCTTTTGTCAGAGCTTTCATTAATGTTGTGAACGCTTTTCCTGCTTTATCCTCTGCCGAGTGCTGGCCACAGGCAGCGTGGCAGAGGAGCAGCCCAAACCAGCCCCACAGAGCCCGAGAGCAGCGAGGTGGGGTGAGTGGGGTGAGGGCAAACCGGGGTGCTGAGCATCACCCCGTGCTCCTGCTTCAGTGACCTGTTCTCCCAGCGGGGCTGGTACCTCCCCTCTGCCTCTGTGCTCCACTGATTCACTTAATCCCCACCAGTTTGGGCTTGGGCTACGGGAAGTTATCACAATTCGGGATTTTAAGCACTTCTGGGCTTTTGCTTTTTGCTGTGAAGCGACAGGTATTTTTATTTTTCACACGTCGCGAGATGAAACAAAGACCCAAATTCCGCAGTGAAGAGCACAGGCCGTTTGTGAAATTACACCTGGGGCTTGAGGATGGCAGGGGACAGGCACAGGGGGCACCGGCACTGCTGGGGCTGGGGGCTCTCCATTCCCCCCGCTGCCCATGCACAGGCTCAGGGGGATGCTCCTGCCTAAGCTGAGCGTTCTCCTAAATCTGCTGAGCACCGTCCTAAATCCTGCTGAGCACCGTCCCAAGCACTGCCCTGGGGATGGAGGGAACAGCCCAGCTGCCCTCACTGTGCCCCAACGCCCTGGCTCCACCTCCATGCTGAGGGGAGGGAAGGTTCCCCTCCGTAGCTATAAACTGGAAGTGAATGATTAAATAATGATGGATGAGGATACACAAAAAGGTCCAGTTCTGACACTGCCACTCGGACAAACCTGCCACTGGAGCCTTTTATCACTCAGCGCTGCCCAAAGCCTCTCCCCCCACAGGCCCTCGACCCCGCTTCCCCTGCTGGCAGTGACCATCCCATGGCTCCGCGTCCCGGCCAGAGCCGGCCCTGGCAGCCGGAGCACAGGGGTGACGTGAGGACACTGGGACACACACACGGCCCCTCCTGCTGCAGATGTGTCCACGGGCAGGAGCTGGCACGGCCACTGCTGCACCTCGACATTCCCACATCGGAGAGCCGGGAGTGAGAGCTGGGCCTGGCTGGCACGGAGAGGAGGGAAGAGCAGAGCAAGGTGCCCTCCACACCCTGGCAGGGGAGCCGGGCTCGCTGTGGGATGGGAGGAAGCCCTGAGGGTGTGGGACAGGATAAATCCCTGAGGGTGTGGGACGGGATGAAGCCCTGGGGACGCAGGACGGGATGAATCCCTGAGAGTGCAGGACAGGATGAATCCCTGAGAATGCAGGATGGGATAAATCCCTGAGAGTGCAGGACGGGATAAATCCCTGGGGACACAGGACAGGATGAATCCCTGTGGGTGCAGGACGGGATGAAGCCCTGGGGACGCAGGACAGGATGAAGCCCTGAGAGTGCAGGACAGGATAAATCCCTGTGGGCTCAGGACAGGATGAATCCCTGGGGACACAGGACAGGATGAAGCCCTGAGAGTGCAGGACGGGATAAATCCCTGTGGGTGCAGGACAGGATAAATCCCTGGGGACACAGGGACAGGATGAATCCCTGTGGGTGCAGGATGGGATAAATCCCTGAGAGTGCAGGACGGGATGAATCCCTGGGGACACAGGACAGGATGAATCCCTGTGGGTGCAGGACGGGATGAATCCCTGTGGGTGCAGGACGGGATAAATCCCTGTGGGTGCAGGACGGGATAAATCCCTGTGGGTGCAGGACGGGATAAATCCCTGTGGGTGCAGGACAGGACGTGCTTCTGCTGCTTCTACAAAAGCAGCACAGGGGGGACAAGCCAGCCTTTGCCGAGCACTGCAACGCTGGGAAACTGGAAACAGGGAGCAAGAGCTTGGAGCTGAACCCCAGAAGAGCCCTCTCCTTCCCACAGGCCGCAGGCTCCCTGCCTGCCCTGAAATCACTCCCTTCCCCTCCTCCTGCTGCGAGCCCTGAGCTCGCCATGACTGCACCCAAACACTCCCTGTGTCAGCACCATCCTCACGCCCCAGGGCTGCTGCCACAGCCTTATCAGCCCCGGGCAGGCACAG
The DNA here is from genome assembly GCA_013398055.1 of Ifrita kowaldi. Classification (NCBI taxonomy): domain Eukaryota; kingdom Metazoa; phylum Chordata; class Aves; order Passeriformes; family Cinclosomatidae; genus Ifrita; species Ifrita kowaldi. The sequence goes on from VZRS01011863.1 coordinate 16,077, forward strand.
CCCTGCCCTGTCCTGGGGCACCCCGGGGCTATCGGGGCCCACAGACCTGGCCTGGCCCCACCGTCCTCCCCCACGGGTGACAGTGGGGACAAGCACGGTGTTTTCTGCCCAGTATGAGCTGCTCGTAGCCCGGCCAGGGCTTTGCTGTGCCCACAGAAACCCCCACCTGCACCTTCAGCAATGCTCATGTCCACAGAGACCCACTGGGCCCGCACAGCTCCCCCTCCTCGGGCACTCAGCAATTCCCCATCCAGAAGAAAAATACATTAAACAAACTGTACCTCAGAAAGGGTCTGCAGGCACAAAGGGAACCTCTCTGTTTCTTCTCCCATTTGCTGCCCTTCTCCTCCTGCCTCCACTGACAGAGGTCAGAGCTGTTCCCAGCTTTGGCCAATATCAAAAGCACAAAGAACCCAGCAGGTGAACCTCCTCCCCCATCAGTGCTTACAGCAAACCCTGGTGCAAACAGATCACCCAAATAATTAAGCACAAAACCCCCTTCAAGCTTTAGTTCATGAAGTGTTTTCATGGAGACAGCCCCAGTCCTCCCCAGAGCTACACGGGCAGCGTCACATCTCAAAGGTTTTTATTCAGCCTCCTTTGCACAGCTTTGAGTGAGTCAAGAATTCCAACCTCAGTGTTTGTCTTCAAGGACAAGACACTGACCCTGCAGCCTGACCTACCTGTGGAGTTCTCCTTGGTTAAAAGCCCCTTCAGCACAGCAGAGAAGCCAAACTGCTCAGTGTGTAAAAAGGGAACTGGACATAAACCTTGTATTGATGGCAAATTCTGTTTTGTCGACCAAGGAAGCAATAGCAGTAAATATTAAAATGCATAAGTCATTCTCTATCAAAGGAGCAATTTTTAAAAAGCACATGGATGCACTCTGGTATGGACTTTCAACAGCAGAATTCTCATGCTTTAGAGGAGTTAATTGCTCACAGTATGTAAGGGCAGGAAGGGAGAACAAAAGCAGATCTGTGAAACTGAGAGCAAAAATTAGTGCTGAAAATTGCCCACAGTGGGAACTCTGCCCTGTCAGCCTGATTTGGGGCCCAGGTACAGGGGAGTCAATTTGCAAGCACAGAGCAGGAAGTGTCCTACCTGGGAGAGGTAAAGAACGGAAACCTGCCCAAATCCTGGTTACAGTAATTACAAAAAAACATCCTGATACAGGAAATTAAACCTCTCATACAAAGCACCCATTAGAACTGTGAACCTGATCAAGGAAAAAAAAAAAAAAAAAAAAAAAAGGAAGAGAGAAACCATGTAAATAACCTGGATTAAATTCAAGGCATTTTCTCTTGAACATCATGAAATATCTTAGATGCAACCAGACTTGTCTGCTCTCCTTGGAGCCCATGCTCTGGGCAGATCCCACAGCACACCCCAGACTCGATTTAGGAGCGTTCAAGAGTGATGAAGACAAACATTCCTGGATACAGGCGGCTTCAGCACAGACCAAATACTGAGCATCATGTTAGCAACCGGTGTCAGCCAAGAGATACAAACATTAGCTTTCCAGAGAAGAATTTTTAGTGCGCTGGTAGTTCCTTGTCAGGCAGTAAATTTTAAAATAGTCCATAGTAAATGGCAGAGTGTAACCCTTTAGGGGTTTGCATATGTTATACTTCAACCCTGCAGCAGCACCTCGAGGCATTTTAATAACCTCTCATGGTTCTCCTTGAACACTTGTAGGGGTTTTGTGAACGCATTTGGGTTCCTGCCACTGCTTCACTATCATCTCTGTACAGTCCTTGATAAAAAGCTTTTCAAGTTGTAACACACAAAATAAAAATGAAAGGAGAAAGTTGAAAGATTCTAATCTTAATGTTGAAAGACCAAAGCAAAGTCCTTCTCTCTCTCGCCTGCATTCTGCTTCTTGTGTCTGAAAACAACAGTTAACACTGGTGAGAAGGTTTTCAACCCTCTGAGCAACACAATCCTTCTCCTCTTTCCCCAAATACCCTCTGTAACACCTGCTTCTACTTAGCAAAACAAATAAACAGTCACTAACCACAAGTGGAACTCTCTACCACTGACATTTCTTTGCGTGTCCCAGACCACAGCTTCCTTTGGAAACCCTGAACTTATGTGCTTCTACAGTTTGTGTGTCCGTAAGGCCGTAGAAAGATGAGAAAAACAAGCAAACAGGCACAGGCAGAAGCTGGTGGTATCTACAGCAACAGCTGAGACACAAACTGAGGCAGGGGTTGTGAAACACATCCTGCGAGGAAGTCAGAAACCAAGGCTGGCTGATGGGGTGAAATCCAGTGTCAGGTGTGAGGGGACGGTTCCCAGGCAGAGGTGACACCAGCAGGAGCTGGTAACTGCTCCCAGGGCCCAGCAGGTCTGGGACAAGCACACATCCACACATCCAGCCAGGCACGAGGCTCCAGGGAAGCAGAGTGCCCAAAAACCTGCCCAGAGCATCCTGCTGATCCCACTCTGCCGCGGGACGCCCTGGGCTCCAGGAGGCCTTGGGAATGGCGAAGCTGCTGACTCTGAGGTGTGCTCCTCACACCCATGGCACTGGTTTCTGCAGGGCAGGGGCTGCCCTCTGCACTGGGTGCCACCAGCACGGCCACGGCGCTGCGGAAGGGAGGAAGGAAGAGGCCGGGTGCAGTTTCTGTGACTGCCCAGGCTCCCTGCCCTGTGTTTCTGTGGCACTGGAGCCAGTGGCAGCCTGAAGCCTGCTGTGTCAGGGGAGGGTCAGGCTGGATCTCAGGAAAAGGTTCTCACTCCAGAGGGTGTCGGGCACTGCCCAGGCTCCCCAGGGAATGGGCACGGCCCCGAGGCTGCCAGAGCTCCAGGAGCGTTTGGACACTGCTCTCAGGGATGCCCAGGGTGGGATCATTGGGGTGTCCGTGCTGGACTTGAACTTGTGGCTCCCTTCCCACTTAGGATATTCCATTCCATTCCATTCCATTCCATTCCATTCCATTCCACACACAGCCCGGGCAGGGTCCAGGGACGCCAGTCCCATTCCTACAGGTGGCTGGAGCCCTGCATCCCAGCCTGCATCCCCTGGCCGTGCCCAGGACCAAACCCATTCGCGATTCCCCGAGTCAGGAAGGGATGAAGAGCCGGCGCTGGGAAACCATCGCCACCTGCGTGTCTATCTCCCTCCGCCACTCCACACCCGCAGTGCGGGACGCGCTGGGCTCTCACCTGGCGCGACCTGGGGCGGCTCAGAGGCGGCAGCAGCAGAGGGGCCATCAGGATGGGGCAGGCCGGGGGAAGGTGCTCGTGTCCCCTCCGTGTCCCCTCCGTGTCCCCT
>VZRS01011863.1:19599-55877 GCA_013398055.1 Ifrita kowaldi
CGCTGCAGAGCGAGGGGACGGTGACAGAAGGGACAGGGACAGGAGGGACAGGGACACGCGGGACGGGGACAGATGGGATGGGACAGATGGGATATGGACAAGTGGGGTATGGACACACAGGATGGGGACACGTGGGACTGTGACACACGGGGGGACGGGGACACGCAGGATGGGTACAGGTGCATGTGGACACGTGGGACTGGGACATACAGGATGGGGACACGCAGGACAGGGACAGGTGGGATAGGGACAGGTGGGATGGGGAGATGCTGGGCAGGGACAGGCCAGACAGGGACACACGGGCTGGGGACACGAGGACTGGGTGTGCTGGTCTGGTTTGTTGCAGCGTGAATTTACAGCAGCATTGCCATTATTAATTTAAAATGTGTGCATGAGAGAGATGGAGCATATTTTATTAATCCAGCTCATTTAAAAGTTTTAAGAGACCTGCAGGAAAGCAGCAGCAAGTGAAGGAGAACTTCGGAGTCTCGGTAATTAGAGCATTGCCCTTTCTGGAGGAGATTTGGGGTAGAATTTGCAAAATTAGGGGGGAAAAGCATCGTGAGTGATGATGCACCATGACCACACTCTCAACCCTGAGCTGAAACCCTTCAGGGAGTTGCCTGCCTCCATGCATTTTTCCTAGGAAACCCTATAACGAGGCATTCTGGGCTTACTGGTCTGTACAGGTGTCTCAGGAGCAGCATCTCCCCAACACACCCAACAGATCTTTGGGGTTTTTATTCAATCCGAACAAATAAAAGCTCCAATATTTACACTTGTGTGATGCTTTTTGTGTTCAGAAGCTTTTACGAACACGGTGAGGTCTGCTGGAAGACAGAGGACAGAGGAAGAATTTAGCCCACACTTCCTAAAATGTAAATTAATGTTCTATTTCCCCCCTGATGATTTCATTATTCTCTCCAGCATTCCAGAGACTTAAACCAGGGAAAAGAGGGATCCTGGAATTCTCAGGAAGTGTTGCTAATGTGGTGATTGAGACTGAATTTCCCACCTCCCCTTAGGCCTGCTGGACCCAAAGCTGCTGAGCAAGCACAGCTGCTATATTTAGTGCTCCGATGTTCCTGGAATCCATCCTGTGCTCAGATCATGGCACAGGACCATGAACATGGATCATGGCCCTCCCTCTGCCTCTCCAGCTCCTCCACAATGGTTTGGTCTGAAGCTTCAAACTGACACAGGGCTGAAACAGAACTGGGTGGAGACACTAATCTTGCCATGTCAGTCAAGCTAAGATCTGTTTCTCCTACTAATACATTCAGCTCTGAAGTATTTTTAATAAGCATTGCATTCGGAGCTCTTCCCAAACAGCCTGGGAGATAAGGATGGGGGGACATTCATGTCCCACAAACAGAAATCCCATCTGAGCAGAAGATGGAGGGAAAAATCAGCCTGTGCTAAAGAAATGTGAGATCCAAAGAGCTCCAGCTATGGAAATGGGAAATTATGTTTCGCTTTTAGTTTAGTTTCAGATGTTTTAGTTGTTCTTTTGCTTTACAGGAACTGTAAATATGTGGGGTTATGTCCCACACCACTGCCAAGAGCTGGAGTTATTTAAATGCAAGGGTTTGTGAGTGTTATAAATGTGAACATGGAGATGGGGTGGGTGAAATCCTGCCACAAAGGGGTCCTGAAGGGCCCTGTCTTGAAACCCCCCCGCAGCAAGAAGACAGTCTGGACCTTTCCTGCAAGGAGCTCGAGTGCCCTGCACTGTCACACTCACCCCATCCCGCCTTTGTCAGGGAGCTGGGGCACAAAGGTGTGGGGCGGAGGTGGTTTCATCACTTCTGGGAGCGACTCACCCTCCGACCTGGGACACCTTCTCAGGCTGAGGACTGCTCCCTGCAGGTGCTTTTCTCTCCCTCCTGATGCCCCTTGAAGCTGCCAGCTCCCAGGAGCATTCCCTCCACGTGGGCAGCGATTCCCATCCGAGGGCTCCCCCTGCTCAGGGAATCACCGGCCTCCCCCTCCCCGGGGAGCCCCGGCAGGAACAGCATGTGCCAGGCTGCGTTTTCCCCCTCTGCTCTCCTTCCCTTGGCATCATCACAGGCATTTGTCTTGCTGCAAGCAAACGAGACGGGGTAGGGAGACAAGGAGTGGGAAGCCCGGCTCCAGAGGAACGGCTGGATGGCTGCCAGGTGCTTTCATATTCCATCCCTGCCGCTGTGGAGAGGGGAAAACAACACTTTACCTTGCTAGGCTTTCAGAGAGGAGCTCCCTCTGGCAATTAATTTGAATAATAAATGTCTAAATACTCTCCGTATATCAAACCTTCCAGTTCTGGCAACTGGGCTTGCTTTTCTAAAGGGAGAAATCGTGGAATGGGCTGGGCTGGAAGGGCCCTTAAAGATCATCCAGTCCCACCCCCTGCCATGGGCAGGGACATCTTCGACTGTCCCAGGCTGCTCCAAGCCCTGTCCAGCCTGGCCTTGGACACTTCCAGGGATCCAGGGGCAGCCACAGCTTCTCTGGGAACCTGTGCCAGGGCCTCCCCACCCTCAGAGGGAAGGATTTCTTCCCAATATCCCATCTAAAGCTGCTCCCTGTCAGTTTGAAGCCATTCCCCCCTGTCCTGTCACTCCAGGCCCTTGCAAATAGTCTTTCTCCATCTTTCTTTCAGGCTCTCTCCAGGGACTGAAGAGCACAATCAGGTCCTTGCAGTGGTGTCAATCAGCTGAACAAGGAGACAGCCACGGATGTGCTGCTTTTGCACATGCAAAAATGTTCCTTTCCCTGGTGACATCCCCAGCTAACAGCAGAGGTGACTCTGCACTGCTTCATCACAGTGCAGTGAAAGCCAACTTTTCACTGGAAACAAGAGGAGCATTTAGGACTTGCCACGTGCTGGCAAAAATGTTTAATAATATTTCACCTTGAGTATTGCAGAGGTGAGAGGAGGAGCAGCACAAGGGTTTCCTGCTGTGGGAGGAGATGCAATACCATCAGCAGGGAGGGGCTGGAGCGGCTTCTGCTGCAGTCTCAGGCTGGTGTCCCTTCCCCCGGCAGCCTGTGGAGCACAGCAGAGGATAAAATGAGAAATATCCCCTTTCCTCCTCAAGTTTTGTAAGTGGGCATGGGAGAGACAGGGAGGGAGAGTCTGTGTGGGTCATCTGCAGGAACAAAAGAGGAAGTTTTCCCCTTAATTTTGGACAAATTTTTAGCAAATGCCAGACGTGATGTAAGAAGGCTGATGCTGCTGAAGCCTTGCTCAACTTGCCCCCCTGCAAATCCTGATGTTAATAACGCTTTGAAAATGCTGATTTCACTGAAGTTCTTTCGTTTGCTTCCCTTTTCTTCAGGGAAAACGGAGGCTACAGCAGGAAACAGTCATCAATTCACAGCTGCTCAGCCGCTCCCACCCTTAGACTCTGGATCAATATAAGAGAATCAGCTCATACAGAAAAAATGCAAAATATTCTGCCTAGGCAACCCCAGAAAGATCTGTAGCACTGATGGATGTTGGCTTTTCTTCCAATAAAAGCTGAAAACAACAACCAGCTCCCAGGCACAGTCTGGGGGTGCACGGAGGAGCTGAACCTCATGTGGGGGTGGCGATGCCACCTCCTCGCTGTGGCACTGCAGGCACAGCCGGATGCAGGGAGTGCTGGAGGGGGGTCACTCCCTGCAGGTGAGTTATTCACGGCTGCTCCCATCCCACAAACATCACTGACACGGAATGTGGTCAGCTTGGAAACAGTCACTCAGCCCCTAACCAGCGCAGAGGCCGTCTGGGGGAGAGGATATGTTAAATTGGATGTCCTTCTCCTTTTTCCCACTGCTGCTTCCCCTCTGGATCTGATAAAGACGTGGCTTTTTGCTTCGTCAGAGAAGCTGATTGTGTTCCAGGCTGCAGGCGACAGCAGAGGGACAGGGCAGCACCTGCAGCCTGGCTAAGAGCCACCCAAGGTTGGCCTGGTGCTGGATAGGACACAGATTTGGACATCAGGCAGGGATTTGGGCTCTAAGATGTTGCCTGTCAATGAGCAGAATCCTGGGAAGGGCGTCAGCATCTTTTATACGGGCAAGATCCACTGCTGAATACTGGGAGTGGGAAAAACTCACTTTGGATCTGTTGGATGCACAGGAACTTGTGCTTCCTCCCGCTCTGCTAGCCCTAAATTAATAAAAACCTGTCTGCACTGATCAGCACCATCTTAGTGGGTCACCACATTTCCAGCCATCCAGGCAGAGAAAGGGGATTTATTCACGTCCTGGACCTGCTGACAAACACGTTCCTGCCTTCCCCTGCAGTGCTTGGGAGCCCTCCCCGCCCGAGGAGCAGCAAACACGACCTGCTGCTCACAGCCTGGGAGGGCTCAGCCTTTACATATTAACTCTGCATGGAGCTGCAAGCGCCGCGGCAGAGCTCGGCCGGCAGCAGCCGGCCCCAAATCCAGGTTTGTCAGATCCAGTGCTCAGCAATTAATCAAACTCGGCTCCCTGCGCAGCGCTGGGCAGAGGCAGCAGCTCGGCTGCACGCAGGGGCAGGGACTGCTCTCCCCTCACATCTCATTTGGGATGTTTGGATTCCTCATCTCCGAGTCATCTGCTGCCTGTTTGCTGAACCCAGGCTAAGGACCGGCTCTGCCACGGAGCATTTCACTGCCTGCAGCAGGGCTCGCTTGGAAATTGCAGGAGCTGCTCTTAGCAGTGCCAGTGAGCAAGGACCCCAGAGCCCAGGAAAATGCTGCTTGTGGAAGCCGTGCTCCAGCAGGAAGCAATGCCTTGCCCCTCATGTGCATAAAAACTCCAGGGAAGAAAGCAGAGAAAGGCATCTGAAGTGAGGCACAAATAAACCACCACTGCAGAGCCTTGTGGGACTCAGTCCATCCGGATCCTTCTCACCAATTTAATCAATTCCCATTTCACATACACTGAAGACATCTCAGCTGGTGTGGAAAACACAAGTGGGCAGCGTGTCAGGTGGAGGGGCCAGAAGTACCTCAGTGCCACCACCTGTTTTGTTTTAGAGGGCAAACCCAGCAGGGTCTGTGCCAGGGCAGACTCCTGTCCCATTTCCAGCCGGATTCCCCTCGGGATCTCTCCTGGCAGCTGCTCCTCAGCACTTTGCCCTCCACGGTCACCTCTGCTCCGCAGCAGGAACGGGGCCAAGGAGGGCTCTGAACCCAGCTCCTGCTGCCGGGGGCAGCCAGGGACACGTCGGGCACAGCCCCACTGCATTTTTAATCCCTCCTGTCAGTTATTGTGCAATCACCGAGTTACTCGAACAGGAAGGAAGAGGCTCGAGCACCCAACCTACATTCAGCACTGCAACGAGGTGTTCTGGTAAATCGAAAGTGCTGCAAATGTGAGGAAACTTCACTTGCTCCCGTGAACCCCGGAATGTGCTCGTTTTTCCACTTCTGCTCTTCCCACCACTTCAGTCCCCAGCACATCAGTGAGGTGAGGTGATCAGAGCCCAGAGTCACTGCTGGATGGTCCAACACCACCAACCCATTCCTAAGGAGAAACTATTAGTTATTTATATGTTATTAATTATTTCACAGAATAATCATAGAATCATGGAATGGTTTGGGTGAGGAGGGACCTTAAAGCTCATCGAGTTCCAACTCCCTCCCTTGGGCAGGGACACCTTCCACCAGACCAGTTTGCTCAGGGCTTTAGTCCCCCCAAAAGCTTCACCAGAAGCCCAGGTGAAAGCGATGCAATCACACTTGTGATATTTGGACTATAAAACCCAACCAACATGACTTCTTAAGCTGAGTTCTAGACAGGTTTAGTTTTACTCCTCAGGTGGCATCTCAGGAAGTGGGATGCAAAAAAAAAAAAAAAACTCAAAAAAACCTGAGGAGATTTCTTTTNAAAAAAAAAGTCTCAAAAAAACCTGAGATTTCTTTTCAAAGTCAGAGCAACAGTGTTCAGCTGATGTGACTGTTCCAGAGTGAAAAGGGGTCAAGAGATGAGGTGGTGATTCCTCAGAACCAGCTCTCCCAGGACAGGCAGGACGTGGAATCCAAGCCACATGGAGCTGAGCTAAATTCCAGGACATCTGGCAGGTTTTGAACTCGTTTCAGTGATCAGAGGTGGCTCCTGAGAGTGTCCAGGCTCCGACTCACCCACGGCAACATCCACACTGAGAATTCCTACAGCTCCTGTGCTCCTGTTTGCAGGCCCAGCACTAATGCTGAGCTCTAACTCTATAAACAACCATGACCTGGGCTGAGTATTTCCGGGGATTTAGTGTCCACAGCATGCCAGCCAAATCCAAGGGCTCTTGTGGAAAATGAACCATCTCAGGCCTATAAAAACTGATGAGAAATCAATGTTTTGCTGCAAAATTCTGCTCCACACTGCAGCCAGTGAGCCTCTTCTCCTGGAGGCAGAGGCTGGCTTAGTCAAAAAGAGCTAAAAAAAAATAATAAAAACAACTCTGTCACACCAAGATCCATAATTCATCGAGGTTTGTCGCAGAACACACCCGAGTGCCATCAATATTTTAAATATTGAGCACAAAACTGGCTGTCAAGTGCAAGTCAGCAATTTCCTGGTGCCTCCCTGCCGGGGACAAAGTCACCAGGCCGAGCAGAACCTGGAGGAGCCTTTTGAGCAGAGAGTTTGTTTGACTCTGTTACATATTTTATTTGAAACACAAGATGTGTTTGCAGGAGCAAACCAGCTGGGCTTTGCCAACCAACAAAAAAGAGTCAGCTGGCTGCCTCTGCTCGTTATTAAACAGAAAAAATGATTTCATCACACCAACGTGAGGCTGTATATGTTTATTCATTGTCAGTAATTTTTGTACACAAGGCAAATATTAATAGCTGAAAGGCAACACTTTTGGAGAGTATGTACAGAGCAATGTACAAGCAAGTGTAAGAGGTTTGAAACTATGAATCAATTTAACCGTTTTATAAAAAGGAAGTGATGCTTTTTCTTCTAGGACCTCCCTTAGAAATAATTTATTGCCAATCTTAAACTAAAGCAAGGAGAGAAAAAAAAAATTTACAATAAAAAGTAGTCCCTGGAAAGTTTATAAAAAGTTAAACATATAAAATTGTAAGCCACAAACATTTATACAAAGCTAATACAAATCTTAGTTCGTTAAAGATCTATGAGGTTGTTATAAAATATATTTTTACATAAAGGCTTCACGTAAGGTAAGCTCTCACTGCTACTGAAAGCGCAGGAAAGCAGTTTTAAATAGTCTGCAATTCAACTTATTTTCAAGTACAACGCAAAGAAATTGCAAAATGGCACTGTATTGCAATGCTGTGTAATTAAAAACTATGTTAATGGTACCATCAGAGAGACAAGACCTGTAAAGTGAACTGGTGAACCATTCGGCACGGCAGGAGACTTCCCGTGGGTGTGAACAGGAATGGTGCTGGAAAACGACCCTTCTGCAACCGTCCTGCAAGAGGAACTGCCAGGGGAGTGTTCTGCTGGCCAGGGGCACAAGGGACAGCTCAGGCTGGGAGCTCAGAGCTGCTCCCACACGGGCTGGGATCCACCAGGAACGCCAGCCCCAGCGCAGGGTCAGGAAGCTGGGAACACCCAGCCACCCCACCACTCTGCTGGAATAATGTTGATGGGCAAAATTTAAAGCTACTCACAAAGGAGCCCCATAAACAGCCTTTGAGATCAACTTGACTTTTTTTTAAGAGCAGTTATTCTAGAAGAAAGCTGAAGTTTCACACAAACTGATGGCTTATGCTCCCACGTACAATATATAGAGAAAAAACAGTAAAATTTTTAAAGCCCTGATGAACAGCCACAGTTTTTAGGTATCAGTCGTCTCAGTTGAACACTGCAGCAGGGAACAGTCACTAAAACACCAATTTCATCTTCAAGTACAGCTTGTACAGGACAGTGGTTTATCTCCATACAGTCAGTGATCTTTAGAACACAGCTCACTCCAGCAAAGAGAACTAAGGAATTTTGGGAAACTTGATTTTCTGGAAAACTTCACTTTCTACCTGCTTTCCCACCTTCACCAGGAATCCATCCCAACCTTGTACCACAGACTGGTTTCCATGAGGAAGCTTCACTCTCACCAGCAAACTGTAATTTTGGTTGCTCCAGGATAGAACTCAGTCTGTTCAGAGCATCAACCCTTCAGAGCTCTTTTACCAAATTTATGTCCTGCTATAAACACATGATTTTTAGAAACAAATCTAACAGGAAATACAAGATGTGCTCCATTCAGGGAGCTTGTGAAGAGTGAGCCTGAAGATGGGCAAGGGCATTGATTTGGGGTTTTTGGCTGTAGGATAACACAGGAAAGATGTAAACAGGAGTATCCAGGTGCAGTGCCTCACCCCCCTCAAGAACTGGGAGTGGGAAACCCAACCGACTCAGTTATTTCATTAAAACAACTCATTTCTGCCTGAGATTCATATAGTGCTTTATCTACCAGGGCCTACAAGTGACCCAGCATTGGGGTCCCCCTCGGTCTCTTACAGGCCCTGGGGTTCACAGGGAGAGTGATTTGAAAGGATTCCAAACAGGGATTTTTGTGGAGAAGCTGTTGAGGATTTCCCCCACTTCAGCAAAGGTCACAAGTGCCCAGTGCCTTGGTGATCCTTAGACTGACATCAGTTTTGAGCATCTTCAGGAAATTAACAGGTTCCATTGACAAAAAATTCATCAACACTTCATGTAAATTAGTTCAGACAAATCCCTGGTACTCACCCTATTATCCACTACCAGTCCTTAGTCTTTTCTGCAATCATCTGGTCTGACACCCTCCAAAACACCTACTGCAGACCTCTCCAAATTAACTGTTTTAATCAGAGCCAAGTCTCTTTTATGAAAAGACACTTGTTCAGAAACTGTCAGCAAAGGAAAAAACCAACCCAACTCCTCCTCTTGTTGACAGCCAAGGGTATGGATTTGTTTTCTGCTTTCCAAGACTGGACTTGGAGGCCACCAGAGGTTTGTGTCTGCTCATGGAGCATTTATACCCAAAGGAAAACTTCTGCTCCCATCACAGGTGTGTTGTTCAGTCCTTGAAAGAGCCTCACCAGCCTTTCCTGAGGTCTCTGCTTCATCCTCCTTCTTGAATTGCTCACATAGAACCTGAACACAGCAAATCAGAAATAATCCATGTCCAGTAGAGGCAAAATCTACATTAAATATCCCCATCCAAGATTCTATTAACCCTCCTGACATCAGTGCTGCATCCAGACTTTAGGATTATGTTTAGATTCTGCACTGTGACTTCTCCCAAGCTCTTTTCAGAATTCTTTCTTCCCCAAACAGTGCCTGATCACCAGAATCACAGACTAACCTATGACTATTCACTGGATGATGTAAAAAAATAGAGGTCTTTCAAAGCACCTAACTAAATAAAAACACACAGTTCCCCTTGTACTGGCAGGAGAACCAGGTACAGAGATGTTAATACAACTTACAATCACAGTAAGTAAAGGCTAAGTTCAGGAGACAGGCAGCTTTCCTATGTCCTGGCAGGGCCACTGCTCCCAGCAGTGACACCACCCTGTCACCCCCCTCTTGTGGGATGTGAGTAAGAATTTACTGAAGGATTGGCCACCAGCACGATCCACAGTAATTGGCCAATTCCACGGGGCAAAGAGGCAGCTGAACTGCCCACATGACACTACAGCCTGGGGGAAACATGGTAGGGACACTCATTTTTATATCACAATCTCACTCTCTTTTTGCAGTGTGCTGTGGGGTACATCAAGATTGCTTTGTTTTCACTATTTTTTTATTATTATTATTATCTTTTTTTTTTTTTAAATCACATGGCAATGCTAACAACTCCCCATAAGAAAAATAAACAAAACTGCAATAGAACTTTGGGTAAAACAGTCACAAGCAGCACTCTGGAAGATGCTGTGCAACCTATTTGGCTCAAGTACACTCAGGATTGCTTCGACCCAACTGGAAGGTCTCAGAAAGAGCCTCATCAACTGAAGCACGTTCTGCTGGGACACGTTCTGGAATTTTTTCAGAAGAAAACATTCATCTGCACGGTGTCAGCTACACAAGGCCTCTGCTGGGAATTCATAAGGCCACTGAAAATGCCAGAGGAGGACAGAACACAAGGAGGCACTTAGGTTTGCAGGTCCTTCTCTCCATCACCAAACGCTCCTGACTCAGAGGAGGCACCCGGGAAGGAGGCAGGGAGATCAACTAAACCAGTGCCAAGTTAAAGCGCTTCAGGAGCAGGTGACCCACAGGTAACATCTGCTACCTCCAGGAAACATCTGGCTAGTGAAGATAAAAAATACAAGCTGGGCTTGCTCCCCCCTTCCCACACCAGAGTGCCACGAGGATTGATCAGAGTGCTCTGGGCTTTGCCATGGCTCCAGGACGTGCAGACGCCTCTGCAGTGAAGCCGTGTACTGTGCCAACCACCAACCCCTTGCCACTGGACTCAGCACTTCCTGACAGATATGCCTGGAACTCCTGATTTTAAGCATTTTGAAAGCATCTCCTATTCCAACCCAATGCCATGATTTATACTTAAACAGGAAGTACCTTACACCCAGGAACCCGCGCTTCAAAGAAATGATTCCACCAAGGGATTTGATGGGGTTTCTAACCAAAATTAGACCTGAGAAAATATAAGTCAGCTATGGTATCACAGTCTTAACAATTAAGTTAGATGTGAAAAGTTTCTCTCTCCCCCCCACCTTAAATTACTGCCACAGTCTAATAATTGCAACAATTTCACTGAAGTTTGGACTTGGAATTCTGGATTTTCTAGGATAATACACATGTTTGTAAAAGGTCAAATTTACCACTTTACAGGTAACTTAGACATAGGTCTGCTATAAAATTACAACTTGAGTCAACTTGAAGCTACACTGGAAGAGATTAAGCCTGAATTTCTGCAGAAATTGGCAATAATGTGTTCAGCAGCAGCTTTTAGCCAGATATTAAGAAGTCTGACAGGATCTGGATTTCTCTACTCCTGCTGTAAACTTCTAGTTAAAAAAACAACACACAAGAGTTACTGAAATAAAACAGTCTTTCTGCACATCACTGTAACATCAGCTGCTTGAGGTTGTCGTGCAGGATGGTATCCTTAACATCACGGAAAACTAGCCGGATGTTCTCTGTGTTAATAGCAGTGGTGAAGTGGTGGTACAGGGGCTTCTGCTGCTGGTCCCGGCGTTTCGTGCGAAAACAATCCACCAGGAATTTTTGGACATCTGTTAAGCAGTGGGGATCCCCTTCAAACTCTGGGAAATAGTCTTTGATGCTGACTTTCTGTACTTTTTCCTCAAGCAAGTCCGTCTTGTTTAAGAAGAGGATGATGGAGACGTTGCTGAACACCCGGTTGTTGACTATTGTTTCAAAAATGTTCAGGGACTCCGTGAGGCGATTTGTCTGCCGGTCCTCCATGAGCACTTGGTCGAATTCACTGGAGCTCACGAGGAACAATATGGATGTGACACTGTCGAAGCACTCGAACCACCGCTTCCGTTCCGACCTCTGGCCACCCACATCGACCATCTTGAAAGGGACATTTTTTATTTCAAAGTCGTACTCGTGAATCCCTTTGGTTGGCCTTCGTGCCAGCAGGATATCTTGCTGGGAGGGAAGGTAATCCTACAAAAATAAAGAGAGTTTTCTGATTAGGAGATGATCATGGGTAGGGGCACAGGTCAGCTGCAGTGGAGAGAGCAGCTTGCACAGGAACAGCACGAGGTTTTCAATAAAAAGACATGGATGTGGATTTCCATGCTAACACTGGAGCTTTTGGGAAAGAGCTGGAGTCCAAAGCAGGAAACACACCCAGTATGAAATCAGAACATGTACCCCAAAGAACTCAAGCTTTCCCTTTGCCACATGACAAGGATCCATAACCAACCTGGGAGGTGAACCAGCAATTCCTCATGCCAGTCTCCCTCATTCTGGATCACAGAATCACCAGGTTGGAAGAGACCTTCAAGATCATCGAGTCCAACCCATGTCCCAACACCTCAACTAAACCAAACCACGGCACCGAGTGCCACATCCAATCTCTTTTTAAACACACCCAGGGATGGTGATTCCACCACCTCCCCAGGTAGACCATTCCAATATTTTATCACTCTTTCTGTAAAAAACGTTTTCCTAATATCCAACCTGTATTTTCCTTGGTGCAACTTAAGACTGTGTCCTCTTGTTCTGTCAGCTGTTGCCTGGAAAAAGAGACCAAGCCCCACCTCACTACAACCACCTGTCAGGGAGCTGTAGAGAGTGATAAGGTCACCTCTGAGTCTCCTTTTCTCCAGGCTAAACAACCCCAGTTCCCTCAGACGTTCACTTCATGCTTCCTTCATTCTCTTCCCACAACGCTGGCTGCCAACACTGCAATGCAGCAAATGGGTTCTAAAGCAGGTTTCTCAAACCAGGAACTACGAGATATCCCAAGCCAGCTGTGGGCTCTCCACTCCTCCTGTGCCCTCCTGCAAACTGCATGACTGCTTCCAGAAACAAACCAGCTGCTCCACTAAATAACCTTAAAGCAATCAATTATGCCTGAAAACGAAAACTTCAGCAACTTCCTGTGTTTGTGCCACGCATCTTTGCACCCTGCTTCATCAGTCCACACTGGTGAGATCACACTGCCTGACTTTGTCCAAAATTTACTGTGCAATGAGTAGAACAGGGAAGAAAGTGAGAGCTGGGGACCGCAGTGCCTTTCCAGCCTGGAGTGCACAGACAGCTGGATCCTGAAGTTCTCCAGCCCACCTTTCCCCAGAATTTAAGAGGTGTTCAAGAGACTATTTTCTTTGATTGTTACATGAACATCATCAACGGATGCAGATGCTCCAGGAAGAGGAATTCTTATTAGTCAGCTTTTGACAGCATGAAATTCAACACTCGAACTGGGGATTCCTTCATTCCTAGAATTACACTTTTGTCTATGGTCCAAGTGTTTCTGCTATCTGCAAAGTGCATCTCTACCACACAGCTGCCTGTGCTGGACTTTAAAACCTTGTTGTTCACTTGTTATGGAAACTCTTCCTCACATTTTTCCAGCATTTCTCACAACTTCAGAGAGCACAATTTAGGATTTGGAATTTCAGTCTCTTCTTAAGAAGTGAATGATCTATGATCTTCCTTTGACAGTGCCAGTTCCCACACTTGCAGCTTTTATAAAGATGTGTAAGACCATGGTCCAGAAAGTCTGATTCAACCAGTCACCTGGGTGGGGGAACAAGCACACAGCACCATGGTTATTTCTGTACTTGTATCCCAAGTTTAAGGCAGCTGGGCAAGTTCAAGCCACAAAAATAAAATTTAAAAATCATGAAGTGAGTGCAACATTCCAAAAACTCAAAGATCACTTTGCTTTACCCTGTGAGTTCCAAAGTGAAACTAGAGAGAGAGGGCTTTGTCTGAACTCCGGGCTCCTTTTTCCGAGCTGCCCATGACTAAGGCACTGATTTTTATCATGGCACGAATTACAAAGCAGCTCTGAAGCACAGGCTCCCCACCCTGCAGCCTTTGCTGCAGCACTGTTACCCATCCAAATCCCACACCACCAAAATCTGGAGGAGAGTAGAACTGCTAAAGCAGCATCAAGTTCTCTCCAAACTGAGCAAAAGAGGTGCTGCCACCCCTTTGTCTGATTAATGAACAACTTTAAAGGGTGATAAGACTTCACCCTTTATTAAATTTACCTTGGGTCTTTTCTACTGAAATTATAGAGAGGAAAACAATCAGCAAAAGCAGTGCAGTGACTGTATTAAATGTCACTGGGCACATGTGAAGGGATCTTGAGCAAAGCTGACTGTCAGCATGCAGGCAAGAGTGTCACAGGTTCAACATTTATTCCACCTTGCAAATGGGAATGTATATTCTTTTGTTTTCCAGGAAGTCAGTCTCAAGTTCTCAGAACAAAACCAAAGTCTTAGGAAAGCTCAGAAGCGACTGAAATTATTAAAATACATAAATAAATAAAACCAACTAATATAACAGGCAAAGCCATATGCACCTTCACTACTGAAACAAGGGCACAAAGCAAACTCTCCTGGGAGTTGACCTGTAATGTTTATTCAGTAAAGCTTTCAAGAACAAGGAGCTTATCCCTAGAATTCCTGACAAATTCCCTCTTGAGTACTATTACTCATTGAAAATTCCTTCCAGACTTGCAGCCACAAAGAGAATCCTTTCAAGTGCTTTCAACTTCTACATGAACAGGAGACCTACCACAGAACTGGGTATCTTTAGGGGCCCTTCCAACCCAAACCATTCCAGGTTTTATCCTGGATATGGGCTACTCTGATGCAACAGGCAGCAAATGAGGGCTCACAGTTCAGTGCTGGTGTCCAGCCATCATCTGCCTACAGGAAACCAAATACAACAACTCCTAGGAACTCTCCCAGTATTTTAGTTATCTTTCTGAAGGACAATTATGTTTTCTCCCTCATGCCCAGATCCTTGGAATACAAGCAGCTTGCCCCTTTCTCAGTGTCGATCCCATTCTCCGTATCTGAAGACTTCAGCATCAGGTGATTTCCTTGGATGGCACTGAGTATTATTTTCTAAGTTCTTTCAGTGTTTTCCCATTGTTGATAAGTGGTTTTTTCCCTCAAGCATCCTCACATTGATACTGATTTGGAACACGTGCTTTCTTCCTGATTTTCCTATCTCCTTTCCTCAAATTCACTGCAGTCTGCTTCTTCTAAAGGAGTTCCTTTGGTTATCAGTACCTCTTTTGGCTATCACATCACTGTTTGCCTAGTTCAAATTACAATTTAAGGCATGACTAAGATCCAATCACAAGATGGAAAGCCAAGTCTCTCTGTGAGGTATTTTGGATACATACAGTCTGCACTGGCAGCTGAAATAGCAACACACAGTTGCAAGGAATCCAGGAGATCCCACGCATGTCTGCCTGTCAGATACTCTTATTTTGCTGATCTGATTAAATCTGAACATTAAGTTCTTTTCCCTCTGAGCTGTTATCAGCTCCCTTTTGGCAAGAGGCACAAGTGAATTGCAGATCTATGTGTTTGTAAGTAATTTAGTTGCAAGTCAGCCCAGCTGCATCAGATAAGAACAGTCAAATACTTATGTTTACAATTTGGGGAAACAATCATTAGACAATCTTGCATATAGATAAGAATAAACCAGAAGAACCTATCACATCTTTCACTACCAAAACTTAGCTAGTGCTTTTTTCCTCAAAGATTTAACATTTTCTACAAGAGCAGATCCTGATGAGTCCCTCTGATTCTCAACACCATTTGGTCCAACTTGAAGCCAGAAAAGCTGTAATTCAGAGCACTCCCACAGCAATATCAGACCTGCAGTAAGTGTGTGTACATAAAAATGTTAAAAAAACCCAACTACTGACTAAGTTTCACACTTTAATCAAAGAATGGACCAAAGTTTCTCCATGAAGAACTTTGAAATAGAGCTGCAAAACTCTACCCAGTATTGTTGGGGAAAAACCCAAGCCTTTTGAAACTCAAAGATACTGGATTCAAAGACCATGAGAAATCCACCACTGGCAGAGAGTTTAGCAGTTCATCAAAGTTCAGTTCTCCTAAGTTCAACTCTTATAACTTGAGACCAAACCCAAATTCAGAGAGCAAGTGCTGGACTTCTCAAGCCAGCAATCTGGGAAGCACAATGACCACCAGTGCTTCAGCTAGAACAATGACAGTTCAAAGCAGAAAAATAGTCTGGCTTAAAATTTGATCTGTTAAAAAGAAAAATGAAATTAAGCATGATGTAACAGGGTCTCACTGAAGTGGTTTGGATTCCTTCATCTGTTACCATCAGCTGGGAATGACCATGGAGAAACTGCCTCCCCACAGAGTTCAAGCACCATATCCCGTTTTAAAGGCAGTTTTTCCACATGCCATTCCTGCAATGATGAGCATCAGCATATACCTTCATTACTGAAGTGCTAACTAACGGTTCTATAAACAAGTATTCTACAGAAATTTCAGGTTTTTTCCCCAGAGAAAACAGACTTTATTCTTTACTGAGTTTATGTTAAAGTAGGTATTACTGGACTGACCTGTGACTGATTTAACTCAGAGCTCCTAACTGGACATGTAACCCCAAACCCAGTCATTTTTGGATGTCATTTAGTGTTGAAAAGCTACTTTAACAGTCTCCTGACTGGCCAAGTATTTGTAACTTGCTTTTTGTTCAATTTTGACAGAAGGTTTATTTCCAGAAAGTCTCCTAGCCCTTGCACTGCCCCTTGTTTTTGACATGTCAGTGATGAACTGCTGAGATAATGCGACAGTCCGAGTTAACTAAAGATAAAAGTTATTGGAGTAGACACTAATTACATTTCATCTATTTAAAACCCAGAGATCACAAAGACTACTTAAAACTCAAGACTGGAAAGAAAAATAAAAAAGGACTTACTTGTTCTCCAAGTTTATCCAAGTTGTCCAAGAAATACTTTACAGATTCCCCCTAAAAACAAATCAAACAGTTATTTAAATAAGCGACGTCCTTGATCCCAATAGTTTACATTCTGAAGTCCAGATAATTTATCGAAACCTACATTTAAGTGTTGTAAGCTTTAATCACTGTCATTTTTAAAAGCAGCTATCCTAAGAATACAACTGATGATTTATTCTTAGGCCAGTTAATATTTAAGCTTGAAAGCATGAAAGGCACATTTGTAATAGTCACATTCTTTCCAAGTTTAGACTTGATAAATAAATCCAAGTGTTATCCACAGGGAGCATCAATGAAGCAGCCACACCTTCGTTATGAAAAGAAACATTCAATTCCTCTGAAGCTTTGCAGAGTGTGCACACACAGGCATTCAGGTACAGGGATTAATCACCAGAGAAAGTTCATTTATACTGCAGTGCCACAGGACTCATTCCCACAGGTAGTTCCCTGGAGCACAGTGAGGGATGAGCAGAACAGAGGATGAGAAACCACAACAGACAAAGCATTTTACTCAAATTTCCCATCAGACACCAAGCTGGACCAGAACTCCTCACTCTGGGAGTGATGAGCAGAGCTCCAGGCTGCTGCACATGATATCACATTTACTGTTCAGGTTATCCAGGTTATCTTCTGGATTCAAGTCATCCCTGTCCTGGCAAAAGGTAACTGCAGGTTTTAATCCCTCCAGTAATGCAGAACTAAAGATTTTTTTCATGGTAAACCTGAACCACAGTCTACCCTGCAGAACTCCATCAGGCTGCTGGGATTAAGGAGGAATTCTTCCATGGATACTTTTGCACCTGAGTTCACTTGCAATAGGAATGTATTGATGGAATTCACTGCAGAGAAAAGCACATTTTTAAGGTTCTCAGCATCCTCAGAGAAGCACAAATCTGCTTCCTTTTGGAAGCCCTTAATTACCAGCTGTAACTTATTCATTTTACAGTTAGTGCAGAAAAGAAACCACCTGTGCTTTCACTCTGCAGGTGGAAGAGCAGAATTCTGACTGAGTTTTCTTGATGAGAAGAAAATCAAGCAGCATCTGAGGCCAGGGTGACTACACCTAATCCAGACGAGGGAATTAGGACAGGAGCTACACCCTGATAATGACTTCCCCTCATCCAATCTGAACTCTGCAAACTTATCTAGGAAGAATATCAAACCTCACTACTCAACTGTGTCATCTAAGCATCTACCCTGAGCAGAGCAGGATAAATAACAGGTCAAAAAGGGTTCTGGCAGACACATCAGCAAGGCACCTTTGCAAGTTTGCCAGGCACTAAAATAAGTTACATAATACAAGTAGATACCACACCTTTAAGTGTGCAATTTGAACATCAACGTTTAATGAGGCAAGACTGGGGCTCTGGTTGGAACACGCCTCATGCTCGACACGCCTGCAAGGAGAGAGTCCAACACACCTCTACTACCTTATTTTACCTCCTGTTTGGCTCAGCTGTCCTGATTTTCTCTGGGGTGACAAACTGCAGCAGGAACACCATTTTAGTGGCACACAGCAGCAACTGCTTGCAGTGACAGCAGTACTGGATCTTTTCCAGCATCCGTTCTAGCCTCAATCCTCTAAGGAAGGTGCACAGGGAAGAGCATCTCTATTTCACAGAAAATAAACAACCCTGATGCACAAATCCATCAAGCTTCCCAAGAAGGAGCAACAGGATCAGAATTCAGGCCTTCCAAGTGCTAAAACCGCTGTCTGTAGACGAATATTAAGGCAAAATAAAATTTAAGGTCAGATTTAATTTCTTTTTTAGGTGCCAATAGGAGCTGGCAACCTTCCCTTCCCCACAGGGCTGGCTACATACCAATCAGCCAGATTTCAGACTCAGTAAGTGCAGGTATGTATTTTAGAATACCTGGGCCTCAGAGGCTGTAAGTATTTGTGTGTGTGTGCATACAAACTTGCATTTTAATCTTAGACAGCTTCTTCATACAACTTACAGCAATACCTACTCCCTAAAGAAGCATTAACTCTGCAGTTAATGTGTAAGTTACAACCTCTCCTGTAAGTCCCAGGGCTTGCTGCTACTGCAATGGATCTTGGAGCAGACAAGTAAACCACAACCTGGAAAGGTCACAAAAACATCCCCACAAGCAGCTTTCCAAAAGAGGGGATTTCCTGAAATCACAAATGCAAAATACATAGGCCTGCAGCGACAGCAACACTCCAGAGCCACACATCCAACAGCAAAGCCACTGCCAGGGAACACTGAGATGCCAACGCCACTTCTGGGCTGTCACCTATCAGAGTCAATGGCAGACAAACATCAAGGTGGTCACGCTGAAACTGAAGGGATTGAACTGTAAAATCCACCAGTTACAACATTAACACAGCTCATAAAGCAGAGACATTCCAGCCTCCCTCCTCCACACCATCGGCTCAGCTGCTTGGGTTCTCCCCTCATAAAAATCTGTTCAGACAGCAAGGGCTGTCCACATGACTCAGCTCTATAAGCAAGGATAGAAGTTGTTCATTCACTGTTTTTTACCAATCAGCATACCAATTAAACACCTAGAACAGCCTCAAACCCATCCTCTCTTCTTCCATGCCACTCCAGCCACCCATCTGTATCACACAGCCACAACCCAGGGCCCTGACCAGAGGTAATTTTCTATCTGCCCTGCACACGTTGCTATCAGCAGGCTGAGCTCTGCTAACTACAGACACTCTTGAATAGCAAACTGCCTCCCTGAACAGATCATTATCAGCATGCACTGCTGGAGAACCAGAGAGTTTTGACCCATTTAAACAAGCTTCAAAGAGGTAGCATGACAAAGCAGCCAAGCTTCAATCCCTTTCCAAAGGGTATTTTATGCAATGATAAAGAGAAACACACTGAAAAACTCAGCACACAACAACCAAGGAAAGCCTTAATGCCACCTATTTTTAAAAATCAGTTAGAAAATGATCCATTCACATTCCTGTACAGCAACAGCTCCAAAGACAGCTTCTGTGTCAGGCTGCTTTTTCTTGGTAGATGGAGAACCAGATGCCACTCAGTAAATCCATGACAGTTACCATATTTAAATAGCTGTATTCAACAGTTGCCATCTAAAATTTCCCTTCTGACAAACTGTAAACTCTCTGGTTTACCCAAGATGACTAGAAAAAAGAAACTGGGTTTCCCCACTCTGTCCCACTAACACCAGTGTGGCTCACCATGTCCAGCCCTGCCACGTGGCTGCTCAGCAATCAATCTGTGGTGTCATGCCACAAAGGAGCCACACCAAGGGCAAAATTTAGAGAGAAATGAGAAACTGAAGGATCTGCCCCCATGAAAAACCCCACAGTTCTCCATTACACTCTTGCTGTCTTCACACCCATGTTCTGTGAGCACATAGGACGGAAATTTAAAGATTAGCTAAAAATATAGTGATGTCCCCAGCACAGGAAGGACCTTGACCTGTTGGAGGGAGTCCAGAGGAGGCCACCAAGTTGATTGCACATATGGAGCACCTCTCCTATGAGGGAAGACTGAGGGAATTGGGATTGTTCAGCCTGGAAAACAGAATACTTTGCGGTGACCTAGCTGTGGCCTTCAGTACCTGAAGGGAGCGCACAGGAAAGATGAAAAAACTATTTATAAGGGTCTGGAGTGCCAGGACAAGGGCACGTTGACAGAAAACTGGTTTAGATTGGTTATTATGAAGAAAGTCTTTACTTTGAGGATTCTGTGGCACTGGCACAGGTTGCCCAGAGTTGTGGATGTTGCAACCCTGGAAATGTTCAAGGCCAGGTTGGACAGGGTTTGGAGCAACCTGGAATAGAGACAGGTGTCCCTCCAAACCATTTTATGGTTCTGTGTGGTAGTCTTGAACTAGTCATAGGTGAACCTTCTTTTTTAAATGCAGATGAAGCCTCTGAAGTAATTTTTACAGTTGAGCAGCTTGGAAATGCAGATCTCTGAAGGTCAGCAATGACACTGCAGGAACCAACCATCGCATGGAGCACAACTCATCCCTGCCCACTTCCCTCTCCTGCACTTATAGTACAGCTCAAAGATGCCAGAACAAGAGACAAAATCCAACACAGGCTTGGGCACACGTCCCATATCAATACTGAGGTACTGCAGTAAAGCAAATTTCTTGAGCACACCCCAATACAGCAGAATGAACAACCCACTCATCAACTTCGAAGGCCTTCTGGTGTTACAGGAGTGTGCTTTGGCTGTTTTAAACTTTATTAAATTGTATCAGGGTATCAGATTTTTAAGCAGTCCCTTTTGAATGCTTGAGAAAGATGCCCTTTTTTGTTCAGATGGAATATACACATCTCAGCTGTGGCCCTTCAGTCTCCTCCTGATTCAGAAATGCATGTAAACCACAGGAAGTTGACTGTTAAGTAACTTTATTCATAACTGTCAACTATTCCATTTTCAGAAAGGTTTGAGTCAAACCAGCCTGTGTCTCCTGCAGCCTTGTGAACCCCCCTGAGAGAGCCAAGTCACTTCATCATGAACGTACACGAAAACACCAAAATCTTACTCCTATCAAGGTGCCTGACGTTACCACAACAGCTTGCCCTACAACTTTGCACTTAACTACTCATTAAATGAAATATCTCCAGTTTTATAATTCATTCTTTCTACAAAGACATGGTTACAGCACCGTTGGTCACTTAGTTGTAGGCCAACACCTGCTGGTGTGGTCACCTGCAGCAAACCAAAGCAGGTATCTTTTACAAACAAAACACAGCACAAAGATCACTGTCCAGTTGCTGCCTAAAGCAAAGTAACCACAAAAATATTTTTGGAGGAGGGAAGAAAAAAAAAAATGACTACATGAAATACACACCAGATGAACACATCTTTTAAACCCAGGAAGCACCAATTTATTTGGTTTCCATGAAAACAATGTCAGCAATCTAAATATGATTTGTTGAAACCTTAGCATAGCCAAATGGCTTTTTAGCTCTTCAAGGGGATCAGGGACAGTGCATTTTTTCCACTAGCAATTGCTTAAAAAAGAAAAAAGAGAGAGAGAAAATGCATCAAATAAAGATGTAGTCATCACAAGGTTTAAAGAAAAAAACAATTTATCAAACCATCTAGGTTTGGCTGCAAGTTCAGTGGAACATACTGAACTGACAAGGCTTATTAAGTGTCTGAAATAATAAATCAGATATTTTAAGAAAATAGGAGATATAACTTAGTAGCTCTATATTAGAACTTCAAGAGCCACCAAACATTTTCTCTTCCTGACCTTACTTGAATTTCTTGAAAAAGAGAAACAAATATTTCCTATTTTATTTAATTAAAACCCCACAAAAACACAAGAAACAAAACCACCAAAAATAAGCATTTTTACAAGCCTAGTTTAGAATAAGAACAGGTAACTGCAGTGTTTTCAGGCTGGTGTGTACATGCCTGAATATGCAAACCAAACCATCCATAACACTGGAGAATCAGCTTGAAGGAAGATGATGGAGAAATAAGCAGGGTCTGAACATTCTGCATGTTACAGCACCCTAGTAATGCTTACAGCACACATTTCATTATGTACAGGGTGTTTTTCTGTCAGAGGCTTAATCCAGGAAAATCCATATCTGAGGATTTTGGCAAAGGAAAGAATCTCTAACAACCTTTATTTTCTTGCCACCCCACCCTAAGCTGATTCAAAAGAAGACTGACTGCAAATCAATTCTGCTGCCACTGAAGTTTTAGCAGATGTCTTCTGAAATGACAGTAATAAACAGAGAGATAATGAATGGAGAAACGTTTCAATCAAATAAATCAATGCAGATTCCCAGTGGGAGGGAGATTAGAGGGCACAACCTCCTCCACCCAAACAGGGAATATCCACAGCATTACACAGACGAGGGAGATGATCCAGGTGATATATTTATGCCATGAATGCATATCCTAATTACATTAACGAGCTCAAATCCACAACTGCCTTGATTGTTAGACCAGCAGGTTTAACCAAGTCTCATGTCGAGACATTCAACTGGTTTGGTCTCTTCTACTGGTCTCAGATTTGGAGGTAAATAAAAGCAATCTTGGTTCCTTCACAGCTTTCATGTTTCTACAATTTCTCTTCCCAGCCACTCCTCCCAGTGCTTTCTGAAGAGGATTCCTCTTTCAAACATGCTCCAGTCAACAAACTAGGGCAAAACTTCCCCACATTCATACCTATAACATGTTTACTCAAGGAACTAAACTTTAAAAATACACTTTCACTATTTTACAGCAGCAATCCAGCAACTTGAGTGGCATCTCACTCAATTTCTTTCTGAATTGCCACTCCATGCTCTAATACTTGATGTAACTCCCACTCTTCAAGCAGTATTAGCAGCATTTTGGAAGTTTACAATAAGCATATACAATAACTAATTTTTAACAAGAGTGCTGAAGGTATTCGGGGGAAAATGTCCAGGCAAGCAGTAGTATATTTACTTCCCAAACTGCAAATCTGGGTCAAAATATTTGAGTGTGCACTAACACAAAACACATTTCCCTGCGAGAGGTTTCCTTTCTCTAAGTGTTAATTATGGCCAAAGTTATGTTAAAACCAGGACACTCTGGCACTCCCACCAAAGCACAGCAGTCCCCATTTATGCCCACAGGAGCATTACTGTGGCCATGTGCAGAGCAGCCAACTGCCCCCTGTGAAACTAATCCCAAACTCCCCAAAACCAAAGGGCAAACTGCTGGAAAATGGCACTGCTGCCTGTGGAAGCATGAATGGACCAGCCTTAAAAGGGCTGAAGCACAGATAGCGTGTGTCAAGACCAGACATCTGACATCTCCCAGCTTCTTCCTCTCCAGCTCAACCATTTGAATAGTCATTCAAACCTGATCTGCCCATTTCCAGAGATAAAATTCAGCACACTGGGATTAATTCCTGTTTCTTTGCAAGAACGTAGAGTTCAGACACAGTTGCTGATACAGGAGTACAAATAATGTGTTCCTCATCAATACACATCACAAATGCGTCACAGCTCAGCCCAGCTCTGGGAGCACAGGCCTATTTCCCCTTTTCAGCGCTCGCTGCGTGCGGCTCGAGCCGTGTTTGCCTTTTTTCAGAGCCATCAGAACTGCGTCACGCAGGGTAGAAGTGAAACCTGCCTCGTGTTTGGTCACACAAACTGAGTATCTGCCCTAAAAAAGGAAAGGTTCACATCCTGACTCATAGAAGCCATGTTTTGTAAAACCTTTTGGTGGCAGCGCAGAATTTGCGTTTGGAACAGCTGCATCACTTTGGCTGGAGGGTGCTCAACTCCAAAAGCACCAAGGGAGGAACCACACCAAGTTTATTTCATGACTGACATTTTTATCTTGCATAACGGTATTAACAAAGAAAGGTGAAGGGGTTTAAGAAGGGGTTTAACCCAATAATACCCCGTTAATCTATTATCCCCTATTTACCATGTAATCCAATTAATCCATAATTCTCAAAATGTGGATAACAAATGGAGGGAGACAGAGCACGCCAACCTGAGGGCCCGCACTGCGACGTCCTGGCAGCACCTGCAAGCTGGGGACATCTGCCATACCCTGAGAGTGACAGAAGGATGTCACCAAGGCAGCCTGGAACTAAATACTCCAAACAAGGCTCCAGAATCAGCTGCTGCTCCTTCTTGCACCCAGTTCAGCAGTGCTCTCCCTTCAAAGTGCCAGACCCATACAGTTCACACTCAGATTGTCTCTATAGAGCATTTCCACAGTTTCATAGATACCGTGCCACTCCAATTAAATTAATTAAAACATTATTAAACTCTAAAAAGAAGTTAATCTACATACTAGTATACCACAGAGCAAACTGTTCCAGTTTTCAATTACTTTCCTAAGAGGGAAGAAATCCATTTCAGTTTTCTTAGTTACGTATCCCTCCCCTCTCCTGGTGGAATTTAATTGCCAGATTCTTAACAAGACTCCCTTAAAAATATGCAAATTCACTACAGCTTTTAGGCAGGAAACAGCATTCCACTAAAGCCTACAAAACTACAATTTCTTCCACACCAGGCACTCTGTTATTGTATTTCTAACTCTGAAAGACTGCTTGGAAACCAGGATGGGACAGATTCTAAAAACAGCTGAGACTCCCTCCAACAATGAAAAACCATCGGAGTGCACAGCATTTATCCTGGAGTGAAGAAATTCTTCTCTGTGAGGCCCTGGCACAGGTTATACAGAGAAGCTGTGGCTACCCCATCCTTGGAAGTGTCCAAGGCCAGGTTGGATGGGGCTTGGAGCACCCTGGGATGGTGGAAGGTGTCCCTGCCCATGGCAGGGAGGTTGGAACAAAATGAGCTTTAAGGTTCCTCCATCCCAAACCATTCTGTGATTCCATGATTTTCCTCAGAATTACCAATGCTTTCAAACAGGGAACGAACTCAAGGCTGTTGCAGCCCCTTCTGGAGATCAGAGCCAGGTTGAGGAGTGCATGAACTGGCACAGGGGACACACCACAGACCCAGAGCATCCAACCAAATGGCTGCTGTTTGCCAGAACCTGAACAGAAATTAATCCATGAGAGCAGGGATCAGGTGCACTTTGTCTCTTCAAAGGTCTTTTTACTCCTTAAGTATTTACAATCCAAACTCCTCTTCCAGAAAGTTTACTTTGGGAAAGACACCAATACTTCGCAGAAGATTTTCAAATTTCATTGATGAAACCAATCTTCAAAGTCCCAGAACACACACACCTAGAAATCCTATGAAAACATGCACTGACCAAGGAGAAACTGCCACCTCCCAGTTACTATTTACACTCTGGGCAGCATCTCTATAAACCTCAGATGTTTTGCACACAAAACAGACTGGAACCAGACTGTAAACATTTGCTCTTCTTTCAGAGCACTGACCCACTGGCTCCATGACTTCATGTGTTTGCAACTCCAACTGCATTTAATCTAACGCTGGAGCAGTGGTGAGTCTGCAAATCTGCCATCCATCATTTAGAGCTTTACTTGCTTCCAAGTTGTACAAGACCAGCAAAGGCTCCCAAAAACATGACAAATATTTGGCATGTGGAAATGTATCAGCACTAAAACTGGCCATACTGAACTTGAAGATGCTTGAAAAGTCCATTATTGCATAAACTCTGCACTAAATCACAACATTTCAAAATCAGAGCCCTGAACTGGATCCCAATGCATTTCTCTAGGATTCAGTTTTAAAGTACATTTGGTTCCTATTTCAGCCTCATGAGAAATCCAGATGACCAAATGCTTTTTAGTTCCTTCCTCTGTCTCATTAGAAGAATCCATTTCAATTAAGTTCTGGTATTTCTGTTTGCAGCCAGAGATGCACTCATAAACCAGCTCTTGTTCTTAGCTATCTGACAAGATCCTGCAGTAATTTACTGGGTCTTGTGAAAGATCTACCTGCATCATCAGCTGAAATTGGCATTTTTAAAAATGACTAGAAGTTGTGTCTAAAAGAGCTCAAAGTAACAGTAAAGTACACAAGACTCCCTAAACATCAGCAAGAGGTTGCAAACATTTCATGTCGCTTGCACAATTTCATACTACAAATTAACTAGAAAGAACTATAAAATAATTACTAGAGAAACTACATAACTGGTGCTGAAACCAGTTAAAGGTCCCAATACCACCCACATGTAAAATTTCAGTAATCACCCTGCATTATGTTTTTTTCTCACAATTTTGTGCAGATATTTTGAAATACAGACGGTACCAGTGCACTGTTCCCACCCCTGGAAATTCTGCATCCTCTTGATTTGGTCACCAGTGGGTGATAAAATACCATCATGTGCCCAAAGAGAGAAGTACTCTCAGGCTGGCTGCAGAGATCCCAGCATTTTGTTTAAAATAATTTCCCCAGCATCTTTAAATGGAAAAAGAAACAGAAACTCATGTGGGATTACACATTCCTGTGCCCCTGATCCATAAAACGAATTTGGGGTCTTTTCAGTTCCTTGGTAAAGTCTCTGAAGAGGAGCATGATATTTCACTTACTCACTGAGGAGATTCTGAAGGAAAATAAATTTAAGGCAGGAACGACTATGATGGAGAGGTGTGCGACAGTGAACTGAGTGCTGTAAAAGGCAGCTCACTCCCTATTACTGTTCAAAAATTTTCTTTTCTGAAATAGTTGAAGTTGTCAGTTATTGTGATGATAATTCAGGGTGTTTTCTGTATTTAGAATCCCTCAACTTTTCCAGCTGTATTACCTGATGTTTCTTGTTAATGCAGATATGCAAGCAGAGAAGATACTGGAAGTAATTAGGACCTTCTTTAGTTGCTGATGTAGTCTTAAACGTTTTATTACTATTTAAATTCAACCCATCAGGCAACTCTGGGATAAAATATAAGTGTTAGTCTCCAGGATTATTTAGATATTTATTGGCATGAAATACATTTTATTTATAGTTTGAGGCTGCCAAGTTAACTAATATTGTGTTCTATGACCCATTTATTCACCTTTAAGATACAAATAAAGGCTTCATTTTCCAGAGTAATACAAGAGACCACTTGGTATCAGGTGGCCTCCATCAGCACTGTGAGTATACAGCTCGTTATTCTGTAAAAGGGCAGGTTCTGCACCCTCTAAACTTCTCAACTGAATTTGGTAATTCAGACACTTAGCACAGAAAAGTGCCAGCAGAAACAATGCTGGCACGGAGATTATCTTGCTTTCCCACTAGTACAGTTACTCTACTGCTTTTCTTACGTAGTCACGTCAGCTCCACTTGGGTTTTCTCACATTTTCTTAAGCAACTTCCTCAGCTTCCACAAGCTGAAGTTTCCTCCCCCTTTGCTAGTTCTGCGTAGGAGGTGTGGCCTGAACCCAGAAGATATCAAAGCATTCACCCTTAACTGAAGTTTGGGACAATGAAGAGCCCAAACAGTCACCCAATACAACCTGAGGGTAATATGTGCTTGGAGAGAGCAGACTTCACCAGCCTCTACGGCTGAAGCCCTGTTACAATAAACTCAAATCAGCACAAATCAACGCTGCCCCTGGAAAGGCACCTTAGTCCTGAAGGATCCTGTATTTACACATGAAAAAGATCCCTCTCTATTCTATGCCTCAGGTGCAAAACACAGACATGGAAGATGGCACTGCCTTCATACCACATGGTTTGCCAGCATGCAGATTTGCTGACAGCTACAAGTCCTGGGACTGTATTTGGTTTGTGTTTAGGAAGTCGTTTCTAAGTGGACAGAGAACGGTGCAGGCACTGCTGTTTAAATTCCAAAGGCTGTAAGGAGACAGCTCTACAGGTACCAACATGTAACACCTTGCAGGTGAGCAGCGAGCACGGAAATGAGCTGGGAATGAATGTCTGTACCAAGGGCTCACGTTACACTGCACAGCAGCAGCAGCAAAAGCTCCTCTAACACATCTGCACAGATTTAAAACAACCTGCTGAGAAGAGCTTCACACACTCAAGATGTGAATATTCATATCCAGAAGGGCACTTGTATTTTATATTTATTTAATCACGGCTTGGTTATAGAAATCCATTTTTTTTTCAAGAAGTAGGTCACCTTCTACTCTTCTGCAACAAAATGTTTAGGAAACTAAGGCACATGACTATCAACACAGCACAGCTTGTTGGAGACAGAATATGTGTAAGAACACATCCCTCTGCTCCCACACTGCATTGTGCAAGTGTGCATTTTAAAAGCAGTGGCTCCCCATAAACAGATCACAGAATCCCAGAACGGTTTGGGTTGGAAGGGACCTCAAAGATCCCCTTGCTCCAACCCCCTGCCACAGACAGGGACCCCTTCCACTAGATCAGGTTACTCAATATCTGGATTGAGTTTGAATTAAGAACTCCATCCTCAGAGACTGCACTGAAACCATGCAGAAAATATAGGCTTGTACAAGCCAAGTGCAGCATACAGGACCCCAAAAGCATTCCTGGATGGAAGACAACTCATCCTGCTTCAGTCTGGCACAAGATGTCTACATCAAGACAGCTCCTGCTGAAAGACCTCTCAATTCCAGAACCACATTTGTGCTCAACAGTAACAAAAAATTAAAATGTAACAAAAGAAATACAGCAACGTTCTGAAAAAAATATGGCAAAGGTGTTCTCCAGGAAAACCAGTTCAGCATCAACTGGCAATACAAGACCAGTCCACTCTCCAAACACTTCAATTTTTTGCTGCTAACAAGAAAAGTCACCGGGCAGGAAAGGAAGAGTGGTGGAAAGGGAATAAAGCAGTCCCAGAACTGCATTTCAGCTCTCAGAGGCTGAAACAGAAATCCTAATCCCAATTTGGAAAATGATAAAAAATGGTACTTTGTGTTATATTAGTATAAAAGTTCACCTGAAGATCATTCAGCTCGACTGAAATATTACAGTCAATCCCCACTGCCAAAGCACTGGCACACACTGAAGGGTTTTTGGCCACAAACCTGGACTAAGGACACTCAATCTTCTACTGCTGGACTCTAGAGTTAATTCCTATGTAGAATCTTATTAATACCAACTCAAAGCCAGCATTATCTTGTCACTGGGGCTGGAAAAACAGCAAATCTTAAAAAAATCCAAGTCTCTTCTGAGGATTTGCATGACTCATTTTAAAGTATAAATTTGTAAAGCACTTTTCTTTCAATAGTTATAGCAACAATCTTTGATAAATCCTTTTCACATTAAGACCAAGAGAGGGCAAGTAGCCCTTTCCAAGGGCTTTAAGGAGTCATGCTCACTGTACACAGACCATCCTATGATCTGATGTTTGGCAGAGTATTGATTGGGGAAAGAGGGGAAAAACTGTTCATATTTCAACATATATAAACCAGCAGCTTTTTGGGTTTCCACACAGATATTTAAGCAATATTCACTGTAATTACAACACTGTACTTCAATAAACTAACTCTGAACTATGTGATTAAGTGCCCAAATAGCCAATGTTTAAAGAAATGTTGGCTGACTGGACCTCATGTCTGTAATGAAGATCCTCCCATCAGTCTCAGAAACCTTCTCCCAACCGTTTATGCACTCAGTCATGTCCCAACAGAAACATCTCCTGCACCCTTCAAGCAGAGTGGGACAAATGAACACCCAATCCCAGATCCAAGAGGAGACCCAAGAGGAAAGCCATGCCTACTTTCCAGCTTAGGGGCGTGGGGAGGTTAAAGAGATGAACACTGGGAGGAAAATCAACACATTACAGAGGCTGCTGAAAAGCTTCTGGAAGTCAGGGTAACAAACAACAGGTTTCATGAACAGGTAAGACACATTTTTCCCAGGTTCTACGCTTGTGACTTCAGAGGGACTTTGTGCACTGACCTCACAGCTGTACCACAAGATGGGCATCCACCCTCCAAAAGGGGAACACCTCAACATGTGGCAGCCTAGCCTGGCTTCACACATAACTGACCTCTGCAGGATCCTGCTCTATAATCAGGCACATTTCGAGATGTGGTGCCTGTGCACCTGAAAGAACATTAAAGTTTCCTAATACTCTTTGGTGTCCATTTGAGGACTCATCATTTCAGCAGAAATTAATGTTCTTGCATGTACAACAGCCCCACGACTATTCAGGCAGAGCCCTGAAAAGCCCAAGCAGAGTAAGACAAAATACAGTACAATGTCCCAGTAAACTGAACAATACTTGCCAAAAATACTCGTCTGCAACAGAAAAATGCTACATGGAAACTGCAGCAAAGCTATCAGTGTAACTTCAAGCAGAACACGCCTTTTCCTGTCTTCTATAATCTGATCTAGCACTTGCAAACACATCACAGACAAAGTTGTGATCCAGAGGAGAGTCCACATCCTATAGTCCTTACTGTATCATCTATGTCTGCAGTTCTGTGCAAACATGCACAAAAATAAAGTGTCATCTCTGCCTCTGCAGCTTTCTGGCTTAAAAACACCCAAACAACATTCAGTGTAACTTGCAAGTAGGGCAAAAACTATCTGTCTGAAGATCAACAACTGCTGGTAGCAAAGATCAAAACCCATTCAAAAGTTACCTTTAACCAGAACAAACCCTGAACACATTCAGAGCTTATCATGCATCTGAGCTACTCGGCTCCCATCACACTCTTCCATTCTCAGAGAATGAGGAGACTCCTGGAGAATACTTCAAAATGCTTCTCTGGTAACAGCTCGCACAGCAAGTTCAAGAAATGACTGACATGAGAGGGGAGTACAAGGCTGCTCTTACTCGCAAGTGCCTTGCTCAGTGTTACACAGCACCAAACACTGCTCAGCTGCCAGTGCCTCAGAGCAAACCTCCAGGAGAACAGCAAACCCTTACAGCCACATGCTGAACAGGCCACCAGCACAAACAGAAAAGCTAGGAAATGCCCAGGTAAAGCAGACTGCATGCTGCAGAATTACCATAATGGCTGTGTTTATCCAAGTCATTTCAGGAGACTTCCGGTAAAAATCAAGCAGCAACGGGAAATGTGAAACATTAATGAGGTGTCAGAAGGTGTTGGGCTGATTCAGACTAAATCTGTAACTCATCCGTGTCAGCCACCTGAGAGGCCAGAGGAGAAACAAGCCTGGTGGCTGAAGGAGAAGCAGCCTGAGGATGACCAGAATCTCCAGTGTAAGTTACAGAACTGCCTCACCTACAGAGCCAGGACAGTCTGCAGTTCCCCGTGTTAGTGGAACAATCACCTGAATGAGTTTGGTTTGCAATAAAATGTGAGGGATTATAACATTAACCACCTGGGAAGCACTGAAGTGGCACATATTGCACTAAGCTGTAATTAGCACTTTCCAGTTCTAAAGCATTACACAAGCGTGACCTAATGAATTTTCATAAATGCTGCTGCTAGTGGCCAGAAGGCCCCTATTTTTATACCAAGGAAAATAAATCATATTGGCTATCCCATGACCACTTGAGTGAACAAAATGAGGAAGGACACTCCAGTGAACTAGACATGGAAATGCTGATTCCTAATTCCATTAAAATACAACCAAGTTCTTTTTTTTTGCTGCTATAAAAAGATCACATTGTTTCCTTAGGCTCCCAGCATCATCTGTGGCAATGTCAGTGAAAGATACTGAAGAAAAATAAAAAAAGCAAGAGCAGCTCAACAATCCCTCACAAATGTACATATATGTTGTGCATATATATTGAAGTTTTAACCATATTCTTGCAGAAACTTCAATCTTAAACCCTTTTTCTCTGTACTTCCTATCTGCCCAAGCTACAAATGGCTTCTAACACTACACACTCGTGCTGCCTTTCCTCCAGAATTTATATGTAAATTTTGACATTTTTCACTCCTTACCCGTCACTGCTCCATTTTCCATTTGCTCACCTCTACCTCTGTCCCAAAAGTGTCCTGTTCCCATGGCAAACAACATTTCCCCAGTGTTTCTGCCTGTGCTCTCTTAGTATGAGCCATGTTTTTCAGTGCAATGTCAAACTTGGTCCAGTGAAAAGTTAAACTCATTCAGAAGTCTGAAAAGAAGTTAGAGCAGGTAACAGTCCAGAAATGCTCCTCTACCATGTCAGTCTCAGCGCTTTACACGATTTTTGTGCCACCTTTTCCTCTCTCCTGCTCATCTAATGATTGCTGCTACCTCTCCTTTCATTACATTTTTTTGCCACAAGCAGCTAATCTGGAAGCAGAACATTATTTTTCTCTTTTTCCCCATTCTACAGTGCTACAAATCTTTAGTCTGGAGCCTTCACTTCAAGAGTCAGTACTTGACACTCTTGAACTGTCTGTGTCTCTCCCAACTTCCCCCTGCTCTACCTCCAGAGTGGGACACGCCTGCCACTCCCTCCTTAACCATTTGTGTCCTCCTTCCTTGTCACAGTACAGACCTCAACTCTCTGAACGCTCTCCTGCAAAGCCTGCAGCAGGTACAGCAAAAATCCCCACTGCTCCAGGAGCTTCCCTCTGTTCTGCCGCCCACATGGAGCTCTGGCAGAACTTAAGCTGAAGCTTACTGGGGTAAAACTGAGACTTCATGCTTGGCCAGCACAGATCACACTGCCTGCACTCAACACAATGACATCATTCAGCTGCCTTTTTTTTTTCTTCATGTTTATAACTTGGCATAAATATGTCCAGCTGAGATTTTGAAAGGATTTAGGAAATAAAGTAATGTAAGTATAAATAAAGTAATTACCTTGCTTTCAAAAATTATTAGGGCAGTACTCAACTATTAAGTATATTTTAACTACTTAAAAAATATTCCTGAGTTCTGCCTGAAGAACAACACGATAAATACATATTTTTGCAGAGAACGACACAGATTAAGGGATTCACAGAAAAAAGCAACAGCTTTTTTTCTGTAAGATTCAGAACAACAAATTCTTCACATCCCACTCAAAGTGAAACTGTGCACATGTTTCAGTTATGGCAAGAACCCACTTCCCAGAGTCTCAAGATGGCAGAACAGTAATTGCTCCCTTCCCTTTGCCACACAGCCTCAAGTCACTAAACATGTTTAATTGAAGACAAAACTGTTTTATTGAACAGATTTTAGAGCAGATCCCTCCAGCACAGCAATTACACCACTAGAAGTCACATCTACACCAGAATCTTGACTACAGAAGAGCAATTACTCTTTTATGATCACTTGAAGGTGAAACTCAAGGAGCAACAGGTCTCCTTAGGAACTTATTTACAGAGCTCAGCCCAGGGCTGGGCAGGTGATAGGCCACTGGAGCACCTGCCCATTCTGCAATCTGCAGAAGACATTCCATGATCAGGGCAATATATATTTATAGAATATTTACACAACCTCTTTAAGTCAGGGTATGGTTACACAATCACTCATAATAGCTCAACAGGAGACATCACGAGCTATTGTTCGGATTCACACTAACACAAAGGTTATTTTTAAGACATAAAAACACAAAGCCACTTATGTTTGAGAGACCTGCAAGAACAGATTTAATCTATTTTAAGGTTCTCAACCCCCACCCCTACAAAACCCTATGCTACTGGCATACACAAGTCTATAAACCAACAATCAAATTTAACTCGATTTTTTCATTTCTTTTTGCAGCATTTGCATGGGAATGGCACAAAGGGACTTCAGCTGTCACAGACAGTTCGAGCTGCAGCTCAAGAATCAAGAGGTTTCTTTTTCCCTTCCAATCCCACTACTGAATTGTATACTCCATCCCTACCCCACTATTAAATTGTGTATTCCATCTTCAGCTGAGAACTTCAATGTAACAAAAATCTCATTACATGAGTACTAACACAGACATTCAAGATTAAACAGGAAGTATACAGAGAGAATGTTTGCTAGATTGCTCAAACTGGAATAGAGAAGGGAGTGGTTTTTAAATTCTTCTCATTAACCCATGCATATCTTTTCTTTAAAAATCACATTACTATTAAGCCTGCCTTTACTGCAAACCATTTTTTTTTGTTTAGTTTGGTTTTTTAAGTTGATGCACCAGTTAACAAAGGGTGGTAATAATCATATGGTAAAAATACTGTGCAGGTACCAGCTTTGTTACAGAACTTAAAAGCCCTCAATACCTCAGCTTTCCCACATATGAAATGAGGACAATTACGTCAGAATCCCCTTTATTATTATTAAAAAAAGGGGTGGAAGTAGCTAAATGCAGCCGTGTGCATCACCACAGAGTAAGTCAACCATGCAAAAGCGCATAAGGAAGCGGCTTGGTTGGCGTTTCACAGAGAAGCAACACAGGAACAAAATCACACACGGACAGTTAAAGACACCAAAGGCCAACTCTTACCAGCTGGAACTCCCTGCGCCTGTCGTACGCGTGCTGGATGCCACTGTCTGCCCACAGGGCTCGGATGGCTGGCAGGTAGTCTAAGAAAACACCGGTCTCCACCATGCCCTGCACCACGGTGACCGCGCGGGTGTCGAAAGCCATCACTTTGTCCCCGTTGCTCTGGTTGGCAGGATCTCCCCAAGGGATATGGAGTTTCTCTCTGGCATCCACGAGGACTCGCACACCTTGAATGACAAGGAAGAGCACTGTGAGCGGAGTTTCTCAGCATCTACTGTTTCACCAGCCCGCAAATCTGCGCAGAGGCAAACAATGCACTTGCTCTGCACAAAGCTCAATAGGAACATCCACCCGTAGGGAATCAGGAAGTGTCCAAAAAACTGACTCAAAGCACTACATTTACAGGTAATATCAACCCCCAGATTTGCTATCTCAAGAACATGACCACGATCAACAGGGTGATATCCACAGCACAAGTTTAACTCTTGAAAAAGCGTTATTTTTAATTACTGAATCTCCAATCTGTGCTACCAAACTCTTTCACTTGGCATGAATACAAGACAGACAAAGTATGCTTTAAAGTTTATTTCAAAATATGTTGAACCACCCGATGTCTTGCTTTAAGGTTCTCTAGCTTTTGTGTTCTTATCAACTTGGTATCCAGTTGTATCAAATTATACAGAGAATCTCTATCACTGAGAGTATTTCTATCACTGCCTTTAACATTTTCAGAGATATTAAAATACTTACTAAAATTATTGCACTTTCTAAAAGTATGTTTCTACAGCTTAAGTGCAGAAGGAGTTGTATCAGCTAAAGGCTTCCCCGCACTTTCGTGGCTGCTTTGGTTAATATTGTCTAGAAGAAACGGAGTATTTTAAGCTTCTTTTTAGAGTCTTTCTAAAGGCTTTAAACCCCCTGTGCTCATATTGATAAGGGAAATGCAGGGGAATGACTTCTAGTACTGAATTTATCAATGAAAAAATAAAAAGAGAATTCCAGAAAGAACAAGCAACTGTAAAGGCATGGGAAGAGATACAAGGAAATTAAGACGTGGCAATAAATGACTGTATAGTAACATACTCATTCAGTGACAAAGTGTTCTGTCAAGGTTCACTCCCTTTCCATGGCTTTTCTCTAGGTCAGCGGCAGGTATCTGTCAAATCTACCTGTGACTGCAGGAAAACAGCCTCCCAGACAGATATGTAGTTCCTACGTGCACACTTTCACAGAGTATGAAGTAGCTTTATTAACAAACTTTAACCTGGTTGACATACATGCTCGTGATTTCTACTGCCTTGCTATCAATAGATCTTCCAGGCTTGATTCATAAGCAGGTTCGTAAAACAATTCTCTTTGAGAATAGCTGGATTTTCAGGGGCTGAGGTCTGGCAACACTTTGCTGTTTTGAGAAACTTCATTAACATTTTGTCCAACTATTACACAGCCCAAACTGAAAATCCAACGAGTGATTTAGATAAGAGAGCAAGTAAGCGAGGATGACCAGTGAAGTCAGGATGACAGCAGCGAAATCAAGCGTCCACTCCCCTAGAGCATGTGTGGAGGTTTTGGCAAAGCATCTATGAAGAGAGGCTCTGCCTGCGGGTTGCTGTTAATTGATGTGCCAGCCGAGTTTCCAACACGACGGCAGCGATTCTTCCGCTGCAGCGAAATGCTGAGAGCACAGGGCTCGGCTCCTCCTCACGCACTTCCAGGTGCATCTTCCCCCCATCCATTACCGCTCATTACTGCCATCGCATTACCAGGAAATCACGGAATCAATTAGGTTGGAAAAGACCTCTGAGATCATTCAGTCCGACCTATGACCGAACACCACCTTGTCAACCAGACTTGCCATCAATTGCCACGTCCAGTCTTAAACACCTCCAGCGACAGTGACACCACCACCTCACTGGGCAGCCCATTCCAGTGTCTGAAGTGAAGAAATTCTTCCTAAGGTCCTCTGGTGCAGCTTAAGACTGCCCCTCTTCCTACCTGTGGTTCCCTGAGAGCAGAGCCCGACCCCCACCTGGCTACAACATCCTTTCAGCGGTTGTAGAGAGCGATAAGGTCACCCCTGAGCGTCCTGTTCTTCAGGCTGAGCCCCCTCAGCTCCCTCAGCCGCCCCTTATGCTCCAGCCCCTTCCCCAGCTCTGCTGCCCTTCTCTGGCCTCGCTCCAGCGCCCGAGCAAAACGCAAAGCCCGGGACCTCACGGGCTCAAACCGCTGCTCCCGGGGCCGGGCGCCGGAGCCGCCCCGCG
>VZRS01011863.1:55922-100933 GCA_013398055.1 Ifrita kowaldi
GGCGGGAGCGGCCGGCGCCCGGTCACGGAAAGGGACCGCAGCGGGAGCGTCCAGTCCGAGCTTTGGCCCTCCACAACACACCCCAGCAACCCCACCAGGTGCCTGAGAGCCTTGTCCGAACGCTCCTTGAGCCCTGGCAGGCAGAGCTCCTTTAAACCAGGCTGACAGTTTACTTGTAAAACTCTTTCTGCCTTTTCGTCAAGAAATCCCCCGACTCGTTTTGAACTGGAGCTTGAAATTGCGATTTTCCAGCACCCTTCCTGGAGGAGATCCAGGCTGCAGGTGCCACGCTGCTCACGAGGAAACACAGTGAAAGAATATTCAGGCACAGGGTGCTGCTGTGTAATGGAGTTAAAGGTTTATAGATGCACATGATCATAATTTTAACGTGCATTGTAATGGAAAATAAAGTTAAGGTGGAGAATGATTTCATGAAGTCATTAAGGTTTGGAAGAGACATTTAAGATCAAGTCCAACCATCCACCCAACACTTGCACTGTAACGCCGAAACCCCAAAACCACATCACCCAGTGCCAGGTCCCAATGTTTCTCGAACACCTTCAGGGATGGTGACTCCACCACCTTCCGGGGCAGCCCTTTCCAATGCCAGACCACCCTCACAGTGATTTTCTACTCTCTAATCTGAACCTCCCATGTCTCAGGTTGAGGCCATGTCCACCAGTCCTCTCACTGTAAGCATGGCAGAAGAGACTAAACCATAGAAACATGGAGTCAGTTAGGGTGGGAAAGACCTCTGAGATCATCCAGTCCAACCTGTGACTGATCACCTCCTTGACAACTGGACCATGGCACCAATTGCCACATCCAGTCTTTCCTTAAGCACTTCCCTGGGCAGTCCATTCCAATGTCTAATTACCCTTTCTATGAAGAAATTTTCCCTAATATCCAACCTCAACCTCCCCTGGAGCAGCTTGAGGTCGTTCCCTCTTGTCCTGTCCCTTGTTCCTTAGGAGCAAAGCCTGATCCCCACCCGGCTGCACCCTCCTGTCAGGGATTATAGAGTGAGAAGATCCCCCCTGAGCCTCCTTTTCTCCAGGCTGAGCCCCCAGAGCACCTTGTGGTGCTCCAGCCCCTTCTCCAGACATGCTCCAGCCCTTCAGTGTTCTTCCTGAACTGAGGGGCCCAGCATTGGACACAGGAATTGACGGCCACTCCTGTCTCTGTCTCGTCCTCATCCCTGTCCTTTTCCCTGTCCCCAGCCCTGGCTTCTCATGGGCCTGTTTAGTCTAGAGAAGACTGGGAGGAGATCTCATTAATGAATATAAATATCTCCAAGGCAGGTGCCAAGAGGATGATGCCAGATCCTTTTCAGTGGTACCCAGAGACAGGACAAGGAGCAATGGCCATAAACTAAAACACGAGAAGTTCCACCTCAACCTGAGGAAGAACTTCTTTCCATGGAGGGTGGCAGAGCCCTGGAGCAGCTGCCCAGGGACATTGTGGAGCCTCCCTCTGTGGACACATCCCAAACCCACCTGGACCTGTTCCTGTGTCACCTGCTCTGGATGACCCTGCCTTGGCAGGGGGTTGGACTGGATGATCTCCAGAGGTCCCTTGCGATTTTGG
Organism: Ifrita kowaldi; assembly: GCA_013398055.1. Taxonomy (NCBI): domain Eukaryota; kingdom Metazoa; phylum Chordata; class Aves; order Passeriformes; family Cinclosomatidae; genus Ifrita; species Ifrita kowaldi. The sequence goes on from VZRS01011863.1 coordinate 57,510, forward strand.
GATTCTGTGGAACCGAGCCCCAGGCTCAGCCGACCCCGTGGCTGCAGGGAAGCTGCCGGGCGAGCGGCCCAGGGAGGTCAGCCCTCGGTCAGGGGGGCAGGATGGTGCTTGCCAGCTAAGCAGGTTTTGTTCTCGGTGCAGAAAGAGTCATTTTGTTAAAACATTTTGAAAAATTGGCACGTCCTTCCTCTCTGCCTGGCTGAGAAGAGCTTCCCGGTACTGCAGGGCTGCTGCACCAGGCTGAGCAAACAAGCCGGGTCCAGCCTCACACAGGGCTGTACAGTGAGCAAAAGAGAGTGGGAATCTTTATCTGATACTGAGTTAAAAGGAGCAAAGGCACTATTTTCAATGGCAGCCCTCCATGTGAGGGGTAGAACAACTCATAGGCTGAGGGACCTGCAAGGACTGAAAATCCCAAGGACTGAAAATCCCACACTTCATTCAACCGAGCCCTAAGCACAGCTGTTCTTTTTGTCATTTGTTTAATAAATAAACTTTAACTACCATCAGTTACACCACTGTAGTGCAAAGATTGCTTTAAACATTTGTCTCTCCTTACATCTCTTGGCCTTTGATATCTGCTGAGTTTTCCTCTCAATGTTTTTCTGCTTTTTTTTCCAACATTAATCATAACTTAGAAAAAGGAAGAAATAACAGAGGAAACTGTGAGGTGAGTTTAGAATGAGGAAATGTCACTTGGCCCCAGCTGGAAGGACCTTCAAAATCTGCAGTGAGTATCAGTGTTCACACCTTAGAGGATGGTCCCACATGGAGATAAACTCCATGAGAATTATTTCACAGGGCCTTACCGAGGAAAAAAAAGTGTTTCTCATAGGAGAACAGGATGTGGTATAAATTTATTACAGTGATCCACGGAGCACATCACCTGGTACAAATGTGGCAGCCAGTCATTCCTGAGCTCTGATCTAAGTTTTAAAACTAAGTTTTAAGATATTTGACTCAACTCTCATCTCACCTCCCTAGCTGCAGAGGAGTCCTAAGTTTCTGCAATTGAGTCGGTTAAGTGTTGGGGAGTCCTTGACCTCCCCATTCCTCTTCCTTTCACGTGGGGAGCTCTCCAAAACTCCTGGGTACTCCATGCCCAATCTCCTGGCACAGGAGCACGGCTCTCAGCGTGCTGCACAGCGGGAGGGGCTATTCCTGCCTCGGATGACGATGTTCCCTGGAGAGGGCTCAGCATCATCCAGGTCAGGTGTGAAGCCAGCTGCATCCTCCCAGGCTTCATCTCTAAGGCAGGGTGCAGAAGGTCTTTCTCTGCTTGGCTTTTTTTCCTTCCTCTTTGCCACTTCTTTCCTTAGCTTTCCTGGAAAGCCCAGGAATGACAGGAAACAAATGCTGCCCATTTGTGCTCACAGCTCTTCCCAGGAGGCTGCTAAGGAAGCTTCTCATTTTGAGTGCTTGTGCCCCACCAGGCAGGACAATGGACTCTGGAGATATTCCTTTAACCATTGCCTTGCTGGCAGACCTGAGCTTAACTCATGCCTCTCTCTATGCCACAGTTTGCACTTTTTTTTTTTTTTTTTAAACTGCTCTGAAATCTTCCTGGAAGGAACTGGGTGCTGAAACCAAGCCTCCACTTGCCACTTGCTTCACTTACGTTACCCCTTCCTTCCCCTCAGGGCCGTCCCCAGCTTCCTTACATACAAAGGTGGCTTACTCACCACATGCCTTTTGTGTTGGATGATTCAACTTCTGATGTGTGAAGAAGGGGCAACCACGTAGGAAATGTGACTTTTAAAGAAAAGGGGGAGATTCCCTTGGCAGTGCTTTCCACAAGAGAAACTAAAGAATCGTAGGTGGGTCCATTGAAAAGATCACAGCTTGTGGAGCTTCACGAGGAGACCAGAGGGACAAAATCCAGCTTTCAGCAGACCTTTCCCCGGCCTGGACACACTCAGTGTGAGAGGCTGGGAGGGATCTGTGGGCTCTGGAGAGCCCATGCACACACACATATCCTGTGATATGATGACCACAAGTGCATTTCCACTGTAGCATCATTTACCCCCTGCATGGGGTATGCACACCCCTGGAAACTTGCAGCTCCATAAACACCACTGCATTTACTGTACAAAGCAAGAGGTAAAGGGGACTCCCCAGAGAACGTCTTTCTGCATTATCTGGGGGGCAGAAAGGCCAGGATGAACTTGGGGAGTCAGAAATCCAGAGGGAGCCTGCACGGCTGCTGCCGGTGCTCTCCACCACTCTTCCTGCTGTTCAAGTCCCTTGTTTTCTTGACCAACAAATTCACACATCAACCAGCCAGGCTGTGTCAAGGACTGGAGAATTCTTTGCTTTCCACAAGTGTGGGTTTCGTGATTAGAGGCCCAGGAGTGTCTGCCCTAGACAAGCCTCTGTAATCTGATTTAAATGCCTCGTGTTTCACGTGGCAGATCTGCCCAAGAGCATTAACTGCTGGGGTGGTTCACCTGGGCACAGGTGAAATCTCAGCTCATCTCTGACCGTGTGTTTGGTGCTGTGGGTCACTCACAGATGTTAACAAACCTGAATTTACCTTGGACATCTTCTGTAGAAGTTACACAAAGTAGCTTTATAATAGAGGAATATCCATAAGCTTCATCATAGCTTGTCAGAGAAGACTAGAAATAGAAAAACCCCACACCTGACCTGTGAGGGGGTGTTTGGGGCATCGGAAGGATTTAAAATTACCGGAATCTTTGGAGCTCAGCAAGGCTGAAGAGTTCACACCTCAGCGTGAGCTCCTCAGAGCTATTTCTCCTGGATCTCCTGCAAGACCATTTTATTTTTGAACTCACTTAGAGACCCAGATTTCAAATGTATCTCGTGAATAAGACACCTGTATTCCTCAGTGGGACTGTTAAAGCCAGTATTTTGGCACGAAATGACCATTTTTATTCCTTTAAGTTTGTGGGGCATGAGCAGTTGTTGGTAGTTGATCCTTTGCTTACCACCACACCTGGAGGATTTCTGAGTCCTTCCAGCACCACTTGTGTAACAGAGTTGTTTTGTTTTAAACTGCAAATGGTTCAGAGGAACCATTGTAGATTATAATGAGTTTTCCTGTTTTGCCTACCAACCCAAGAAAATAAGCTACATCTTTTCATGTGCTCCTTACTCTGATATTATGTCCCAAAGAATTCCTTGCATGTACTCCTGCCAGTATCTGTCTCAGAGATGGAAGCACTTTTGTTCACTAGCATCATCAAAATGCCTGCATGCCTTTGCTGTCCATTCTCTTGCTTCCTGAGCCCACCCCGAACTCCCCTTCTCCTGCCTTTTGCCTCCAGGACCATCTGTGCTACTGGAGTTTGTCACCCTTGGAATTTCAGAGGGGCACCAGGATCTGAGCTTGGTTTGGCAGAACCAAACAGCACCACAGCCCCTGAATTATGAGACACTGCAAACATGAGGAGCTCTCCTTCAGCTGATACCTTGAAGCATGAGGCAGGATAACTTTGATACCAGTGTGGAATGCCAGAGGTTGCTCATCATCCGCATGGAGCAGAGTGTCTGATCCAGCAGCTGCCATGACTTACAGGGGAATTCCACATGGGAATGACTGAGCAGACACATGGAAGAGGCCTTCCAAAGCCCTGGCTTGTCTGTGTGCTATGAAAGAGCAGAGCTAAAGATAAAACACTTCCACAAGGGCAGCAAAGCAATTGGGAAAGCAGCCTGTGCCTTCAGGGCATTACTGTTCATGGAAAAAGCTCTGCTCTGAGCTCAGGGCCAGCCTGCTCCCTTCAAGTGTGAGAACCATAGATCTTAAATCCAGAGCAGTCACAAACACTGTGGTGGGGAAGGCACTGCCCTGAGAAACAGCTGCACACGTGTGGGGAACGTGGGTGCTCCCCATGTGACATGGAAACATGGATGTGAAGTGTGTGATGTGCACATGGCTGGCGGTGTAAATGTGCCTGTACGATCTGTTCCTGTGTCCTGGGCACACAGGGAGAATGCCAGCAGTGCTGGGTGGGATCAGCTCATGGACAGCGTGGTGTGAGTGCTGGCTCAGGACGTGTACAGGTGACACTCTGGGCACATCCAGGTGTGAGCACACACTCCCCTGTGTGTGTTCTCTGTGGTGTGTGGGAAGGTATTCACACAAAGGGCAGTGCCTTTTGGCTGGCAAGAATTCCTGGGAATGCGCCATCCGAGCCCTGGCACAATCAGATTCTGTGTGAGTGAGGACTCAGCCTCTCCTCCTGCCCAGCTGTGCTCACAGCTAAGCTGGGGGCAGCAGAGGAAATTCTGCCACTTTCTGGAGGAATCAGGCAAAATCTTGCTGGAGTTCTTGGCTTCCAGTGCTGCCAGTCGGGTACTGCTCCCCCCTTACCCCGTGGCATGAGTCAGTTCCACTGTGAGGAAGCACTCTAACCACGTGATCTTCCTCTGGTCACTGTTCATCACAATTTCCCCACGAGATAAAGCCACTGACTCCCCAAAGTGCCCATCTGGCTCCTGCACCCGCAGCTGAGCTGTCCAAGGTTGGTGGCATGATGGGCAGATGCCCAAAGCACTGCTCAGCCCTCACACACACACAACACTCAGTCACAACACCTTAGCCTTAGTTTTACCTGACTCCACAAACTCCAGAATGATTTTATGCCTTTATTTTCTCCATCACTTCAGCACATGCTGCCCCCTCTAGTCTGGCCCCCAGAGCCAGCTGGGATCTACAGGGCTCTGCAACAGGTCATGACCCGAAACTCTGGGGGATGGGGATGTCATTCCTTGGAGCCTACACGCCCTGGGGAGCCATGGCCGAGCAGGATGCTGCGACCACAGATCGACCCCCTGAAGCACCACCAGTGCTGCCCTGGGCACCGCATCACCCCTCATGGACAGTCGGCTTCTGCCACTGCTCCAAGCCCAGGCCCGAGACCCTGGCCCTAGCCCTCCCATTCCATTCCATTCCGTTCCATTCCATTCCATTCCATTCCATTCCATTCCATTCCATTCCATTCCATTCCATTCCATTCCATTCCATTCCACGCCATCCCAGCCCCTCCGCGCGTTCCCTCGAGCGCCCCCAGGCGGGGGCCCCACGCCTTCTTCATGCAAATAAGCGCGGGGCGGCGCGTGCTGATTGGCTGCGGCGCGCAGCGGTGGCGCCGCCCCCGGCGGGTGTCGGTGTCTGCAGCCAGGTGCGCCCGGCCGGGGCTGCTCTGCCGCCGCACTCCGCTGTCACCGCGCCCCGCTCCGCACCGCTCCGCACCGCCACCATGACCGTCACACGGCTCGACCAGGGCCAGCGCTACCGCCCGCGGATGGCCTTCCTGAAAAAGGTGAGGGCTCAGCAGCGCCGGGGACAGCCGCACCATTATGGGCACACCGGCGCCGCGTCCGGGCGGGGCGATGCGATGCCCAGGGCAGCGCTGGTGGTGCTTCGGGTGAGGTGTGTACATAGCATCCTTCTCGGCCGTGGCTCCCCGGGGCACCTCTGGGCGTGTGGCGTCCCAGGGGTGACAGCCCCTCCCCGGGAGTTGGGGGGCTTGACCTGTTGCAGAGCGCCGTGGATCCCAGCTGGCTCCGGGGGGCAGGCTGGAGGGGCAGCGTGTGCTGAAGTGATGGAGAAAACAGAACTGTAATGTTGTTTATATTTTATAGCTTAGCGTCAGGTGAATGATTCTCCTGTCTCCCATTATTTTTCTTCAAAGTCCGTCAAAGCTGCGTCCTTTCCCAGGGAAAAACTCATCATCTGCAGGTCCAGGCCACTCAGTGTAGCTCTGGTCCAGTTGGTCCAGTGTGTTTATTCCCAGTGCTTTCAGCTGATGTCCCCATTCAGAGGGTGTATTGCAGCCAACTGTCTGCTCTCTGCCTCCTTCCAGTTTTTTAGAAATGAGTGTATTTGTGACCAGAAGCAGTAGAAGGAGTGGGATGATGTATGCCCACACTTTTGTGTGTAATGTGTAATTTTGTACAGCATTTGGTGGGCTTTTTCTGTAGCATTCATTCAAAGCATAGCCACTTGTAGTGTAGCTGGTATCTGCAGATTTTAAAAAGCAGAGTGTTAAGCTAGCTTTTCTCCCACCTACCTCTCCTGAGTGTGGCTTATCCTGTTGAATGGAATTAACTGAATTTCCAGTGACAAGTACAGCCAGCGAGTTGCTGTTCAAGTTGTAGTTAGCTTTCCTCAACGCCCACAACCTAAGGATGGTTCCAGGGGTAAACAGAGGGGAATTTGAGGATATTCAATGCTAAGGTATGAGCCTGGCAGTATGTGCACTGTGCTTACTACACCAGAGGAAGTAAAGAGGTTATTTTCTTTGGTGCTGTGTCTTGCAGGGTAAATTTGGCTGGGGAGCCCTGCCAAGGGAAATACTCTGGGCCAAATTCTGTACTGAGTAATACTCGGTGGAGTTGCATGCGGGGGTGCAGAGGAGAAGCTGTGTGCTTTGAGAAAACAACCGCCAGCAGCTGTGCTTCAGCTGCTCCGTGGGAGTGCAGCAGTCTCTGCAAAGTGCTCCAAGTTCCTCAGGTGGGAAGATCAGTCAAAACACAGCGAATCGCTGTTACAGAGTGTGCACCACTCACACTGTGAGCAGCCAGGGGGGCTGAGCACTTGAGTGCTTTGCAAGTCTAAGACCTGTTAGCAGTTGGAAGGCGAGGAAGCTCCCGATGGTCAGCGAAAGCCCTTGGCTCTCGTCTGTGCTTTCATTCCTGCTCTATTTTTCCAGACCTTGGAGAAGCCGTGTTTGGAGCCTCAGCTGTTCCATGGCAGCGTGGTCTGTATGCAGACAGCCACGTCCTCAGAGCTGCCTGGAAACACCAAGCGTCTTTACTGGTTGCCCATGGCAGGAGCTGAGGATGCTCAGCATGCACCTAGCAAGCACCTTACAAGCTTAGACCCATGAGGAGCTAAAATCCTAGAAAGAAGCTTTGCTAATTGCTTAAGCCTGTGCTCACGCTTTGGCACCAGCTGACACACGCTGTGCCTGAGCTGCTCCAGCTGCAGGGAGGGATTCCTGCCGTGCTCTCAGCCTGTGGGCCCCGTGTGCCTCCGCAGCTGCTGTGCACCTCCCTGTGCTGCCTCTCCAGCATGGAGCTGGTGACCACAGCAGCAGTCCTGCCCTGGGACACGGGGAGAGGACAGGGGGTTGCTGTAGGGGTGGTGGGCAGTGCCCTGTTCTTGCTGTGAGGCTGCTCTGATTGACTCGGGCTGGATGTGGAGCTTGGTCGTTGTGGCTGAGCTATGAGGGGATCAGGGATCCCCAAGCCCTGTAACACCTGCTCATCATGCTAGCACTTAGGTTGTTTTATTCTGTTTTTTCCCCCCCTTCTAAACCATCTTGGCTGGAAGAAGAATGACCCAAAAGTCTGTTGGGATAGTGAGGGAGCCTCTGAAATGCATTTTGGCTGGATGCACTTGGCTGGATGCTGCGAGGGCTTGAATGAACCCAAGCTCTTGGTGCCTGTGCCTGCTCCAGCAGCCAGATCTGGCTCCGCTGGGCATCAGCTGGCAGAGCTGGGCTGTGCTCTCCAGGAGCTGCTGGGCTGGGTATTTTTCCTTGCTGTGCTACACGAGCTGCACCATGACTCACACCCTGTGGATAGGGCTGATGGATGCCTTCTTCTTCTGCCTCCTCCTCACTCTGGTCCCCGGTGGCTTCTCCCAAGATGTGCAGCAACCAGGAAGGGACCGTCCCAGGGTCTGCAGCATGGCTAGGGGCTTTTCCAGCCTGGCTTTGCTTCTCCAGGCTTAGACTTTCCAGCAGCTGCTGGCCCTCCTCTTCCTGGGCATTTCCCGAGGTGTGTGAGCACCTGAATTGTGTTTTTGCTGGAATCCAGCAGACTCCTGCTCTCTGTTTAAGTGAGGTCCTGGATATGGCTGAAGCTGAACCTTAGGCCAAGCTCAGCCTCATCCCATCCTCCCTTTCCCTGTTCTGGGCTGGGAGATGCCAGTGCTGCATCTTTCTTTGGAAAAAATCCCCTCCAGACTGGGAAGAGCCAGCTACAGCCCTGCCCTCCCCACTCACAGATTTACTTCCTTTAGCTGGGGGATCACTCAGTGGGAACATGCCACTTCCCCTCAGCTTTAATTAGGAAAAAGCAGGAAGTTTTAGGTTGCTAATGTTAACAATGGATTTTTTTCATTTCTTCTTTTTTCTGATCATCCATCAATGTGCAAAGCAAGGTTGGTAGTTGCAGACCTAGAAAACAATTGAATGAGCCTTCAGAGGCTTGAGTTGGGATAAGGACTGTACTGTTACCTTGGAAATCAGAGCAGGTAGGGCTGATCCTTGCAAACAGCAGCGGGCAGTGAGGGAGGCTAGAACCAGGCAAAAACTGGAGAAAGCAGCAGATGTTTAATTATAGCACCAGGAGTGTGCACTCGGCTGGGAACTGGAAATTCCTGCTGGGAAAATTGATCTTTCTTATGTGTGAGGGAAAGGTGCCTCTGTCTGGGCTGATGCTGGGAAGGGCTGATCTCCTCACCTTGGCAGTGTTTTGCTGTTGCATTTCTGAGTCTCAGTACCTGGAGCTTGTGATGGTTTTTCTTACGGGAGTTTGAGTTCTGCTTTGCACTCAGTGAACTCTGTGACTTTGTGCAATCAGACTGGGGACAGACAGTTTTCCTGTTGTCTCCTGAGTGGCTTTCAGGGTGAGTTCACCTCCAGGCAGAGATTCCAGCTGATCTGAAGGGAAATCTCCATGGGGCCCGTGCCTTGTGGTGTCTCTGTGCTTGAGGTGAGCTTGCCCCGGAGCCTGGCTCCTTTGGCAGTCCTGATATTTACCTCTGTGTGCATCTCCACCCGTCAACCAGCATCAGGAAGTGGCTTCTGGCTCTGCAAAATTCAAACCAGACAGCTCTTTCCTGGCTGAAAGCGTGACAAAATGTACTAGGGCCCTTAGCAAAGCAAGGAAGTGCTCCTGCTGTGTCTGAAGCAGCCCTCCTGGCCTCCCTCTGGCAGGCTGGTGCTGATAGCAGCTTCTGATCCCTGTAATCCAGTGTTCCCTTGGGAGAAGAGACAGAGACAGGCTGAGTTTTGATCAGCAAGGTGGATGGTTTGCAGCCGGAGCAGCTCCTTGCTTTTTAATATATTTGTCGTTTCTCCGGTGACGAGAGGGAGTGTGGCAGAGCACGAACATGACAAGAGTTGAAGAGCTGCTGGTTAAAGCAAGGGACCATGCTGTGCTGGGGGGGTTTCTGAGCCAATTCCCTGCTCTCAGCTGGTTGAAGATCTGTCTCTCGAGCCCACCTGGGGAACAGCAGCCCCGTGCTGGAGCAGGATGTGCTGTGCTGCCTGCCTGGAACAAGTCCTGCCTGAGCCTGGTGGGATTCTGGTGGGAGCTGCCGGGTGGTCTCGGCACCGGGACAGGGGGATGAGCAGGGCTGTGTTTGCCCCCAGTATCTCTGTTCTCTGTGAGGGGACTGTGCAGTTACAGAGGGTGACTTCCCAAGATACCTGGGTTTGCTTGGAAGCCCAGTTTCCTGAATGAGTGCCCTGCCTGCTGGACCGTCCTGCCTCACCTCATCTCACACAGCCTGGAACTTTCTGAGGCTGAAATTGTGGGTTCACTTAAAAGATCTAAAACATGTCTTCGTATTCCATCACTTTGGGGCTGGTTTAGCCCTTTTAAAATATTTTAGAAGTACTTATACAAATATATATGTTAAATTTTACCAGCCTTCTCCATTTTAGCATTAATTTGTCACTGCCTTTGAAAGCAGTAGAAAATCCAGTTTTACTGACAAGCCCAGAGTGTATCCTGTCACTACAGCTTAAATCCTCACAGCACTTGGCAAGACTTGGGACTGAAGTCACTGTGGTGCCTGTGAAGACAATACCCTTCATTATGCGTGCGTGTCATCAAGTCACTGCTCGTTAAATCCTCTACTCCCAGTTAAAAAGCTACAGCCTCACCCAAAACAAATGTGTGGAGAGACCAAATTGGTCCTGTTGGACCAGTTTTGATTTAATACCACTGGAAGCAGAAGACAAAAAGAAGAACATCTTCCCCAAAGATCTCATGGCACTCAGATAATCAAAAACTAGGAGAGTGCCCCAACTCCATCCATCTGAGCACAGATCCCGAGTGAAAGCAGATGCTCTGTGCTTTTGGAATGGTGCTGGTAGGAAGTCAAGTAAAGAGGAGGAAAATAGCTTTGCAAATCTTTATCTTTAAAAAAAATAAAGATAATTGGGAACCAGAAATAAAAGAACTCTGTCCCTGAGTGTGAGACTCATCCTCTGTTAAAAATGAGTCACCAGGATCCCTGGGGAATCCCAGGCAGGAGATGCTGCCGGATGGGAGGATGTCTCTGCCCCATCCCTGGAGGGGCTGAGCTTTGCTGGCCGTGGGCTGAGACCCTGGGTGGGCGAGTGCTGTGCACAGCAGTGGTCAGAGAGCCCCTCACACACCTCCTTGTGCCCCTCCTAACAGAAGCACAGATTTTATTNTTTGCAGATCGAAACACTCATGATGGAGATGCAGAACCCAGACACAGGAGTCAAGACGCAGACACAGACGGTGACAATCGCCAGCATCCCCCACGCTGTGACAGGTAAGAGCTTCCCTGAGGGAAGGGCTGGGCCAAGATCAGCAGAGAAAAGCTGTGTGTGGACCCCAGGGCTGCCAGTGCCTGGCTGCATGCTGGAGCTCTGTTCCCAATAAATATCTGCTGTATATCATTTGAAATGTACCTGCTCCCTTTATCTCGTTCTCACTCGTGTCTCATTTCATCCCTACTCTTTGAATCAGACAAAAAGGTTGATCCCCAGGCACTTTCAGCTGTCTCATGGGGGTTAACTCAAGTGACCTTGCCTTCTCTTAGCACAGAGGTGGGGACATGCTGCAGCCTCCAGACCTCTCATACTCCCAGGGAGGCTGGATCACAAATAAAGATAAATATTAAAATCCAGTTAAAACAAGCAGCCTGGAGGCAGACTGAAAGATGGTACTTCAGAAATGAGCAATAAACAATTAGTCTCCCTTTTAACGTTTACTGCTAGTAATAATTCCTCTTGAGTAGGCAGGAAAAGAACAAAATATTCAACCCACTCCTCTGCCTGTAAATGACAGCTTCTTCTCCTTCAAGGAGGCTGAAGGAGCAGCAGACGGGAGCTGTGCTGTGTCATGTACAGTGTTACAGGCAGCTCTTATCACAGCCTCCTTGTGCCTGCTACTCCTTTCACCAGGCACTATCAGTACCTCTGCTTCCCTGTTCTCCAAGCCTCCACAAGAGCTCTTGTGAGGAATCCTCTGCTATAAATATTCACACATACTCCATACCCAAGTTTCCTCCTCCTGCTTCGCTCTTCCTTCAGCACTTTGAAATTCAGAACAAAAAACTCCCACTGAAACCAGTGAGTTTGCTCCAGGCAACTCAGGAGACTTTCCCCACTGTGTCTGCAAAGCCTCATAGGCCCAGCGTGTTGTTTGCCCCAATTTTTTTAAAAAATGGAGCTTTAGAGGCACTGAAGTCACTTGCCCATGGGGAGAGCCAGTCAGTGAAAGGGTCAGGAGAACGTGGACGCATCTGAAGCCTGCTCTCAGCAGCACCCTCCGTGCACTGCAGTGCAAACCACATCCTGGCTTACACAGCTATTATGCAGCTGAGCTGGGTGGAGGCTTTGCCTGCACAGAGGAGCTGGCCTTGCCTCCCACAGCTGACAGGGAATAGTTAAGGCAGCACAAGGAGGAGATTCCCTGTGCTGAAGATGACGCCCCACGCAGATGAAGTGCAGGGGAACGAGAACTTCTCTTGACGTCTGCCCAGTGTAAAATCCCACTTCCTAAAAGTCCATGGGTGTCTGAGGCGTTGGCACTCACCCTCATTGCGTGCTGTCTGCTTTATTCTGGTTCCTTAACTAGAATTGCTGCAAGTTCCCTCTTGCACAAGTCATAAATTCTAGTCCACCTCTGAGAGGCAAGTGACTTCCACTCCCCCTGCGTGCTGGTCATCCCTCTCTAAATTGGTATTTTTAGTGCTGCATGGATTGGCTGATTGGCTTCTGGGTGTTGCAGAAAAGACTGATTCATGTTTGATGAGGGTGTGGTGAAGATATTGGAGAATGCCTGGCTCTGCCTGTGCAGGAAGCTAACTAGTTAAATTCAGTGGAAGTCAGTAAAATGGCTCACAAATAAACCTCCATGTTAAATGTGCACCTTTGGGGGAAAGTGCTTACAGAGGGAGTTGTCTAGAAATGAGTGATGAGATAATCCTTTAATTTCATCTATTTCAGGAAGCAGGCAGTAGGATAAGAGCTCTGAGCCCCTATTAGAAAGTTAAGTCATCACTGCAATGTCAAGAAAGGTCAACACCTCAGTCTGCAGTCCTAGGGGAGGTTTGGAGGGAAAGGCCAGTAATTGTTCAGGGAACAAGTGCATTTTTGCCCTCTTTAAATGGAAGGAGGTTCATGAAATTTGCCCCCCAGAACGTAAAACTAAAACTGCTGGAGGTTTATGCTGCCTGTGGGTACAACTGCTCGCAGTCCAACGAAAGAACTGGGAGAGATAAAATGTGAGTGAATGCAGAGATCTTGTTTCCCTTTGATAAATCCTGTAACCACTGCAGCTTGGATCTGAAATTTGGACATCCCTTCTGTCCATTAAAGGACTCTCAGAGGACCAGTCACTGGTCTTCTACAGAACGGAGCCAGGACTGTGCTCTGTGAATCTGGAGGTTCTTTGCAGTGAATCCTTCAAGGCAAGGTGGAGCAGAGCTTCCCCTTCCCTGGGTAAGAAAGGTGTTGCATTCCTTAAGCCCTTTCTGAGCCACTGCTGAGGGTTTAGGTGTTGCTCAGGCCACGTGAGCTGGTGCACACTCTCTCTGTGCCATGCCAAGGTCACTGCCTGCCTCAGGCTCCCTCTCCCAGGGCTGGATGCTTTTGGGGGTGCCAGCATGGCCAGTGGGAGCCCAGCAGTGCATTTTAGCTGTGCCTCCTTGCCTGGAGCGTTTGAAAGTACATTTGCAAAGAAGGGGGCTGTGCCCTTGGTGGGATCCTGAGCACAGTGAGGGGTGAGGACTGGAGAGGTCTTGTTTCCACCCACGGATTTGGGCACGCTCCTGATGTCAATGCCTGACCTTTTCTTTGCTTTGCAGGTAATGATATAATGCAGTGGATTCTTCAGCGCTTGCAGATCACTGCAGAAGGTGGGTGAAAATGTAAAAACTGAGTCTTTCTCAGCTTTGAGTTGTAAAACATAGGGATCTCCAGAGGCAGAACCTTTTAGTTGGTTTCTCCCCTGCATAGGAGCTCACTTTTAACTCCAGTGAAGTGTTTCTGTGCAATCAACATCTGCATTGTCCATTTTCAGAGGCACTGCACCTGGGAGACCTGTTTGTCAAATACGGGTATATCTACCCTCTTCAGGAGCCAAAGAACCTCACCCTGAGGGCAGACGGCAGCCTCTACAGGTTTCAAGTGAGTTGCAGCTCCTCTAAGCTGTTGTGAGGGAGTTCAGCACTAGTTTTTGTTATAAACAGGCAGCTGGGGCAGCTCCCAGGAGCGGTGTAGCTGTGTGGGAGGAAGGAGAAGACTCAGAGAAGTCTGCACAGAGAGGACTCAGATTGCAGTTTACAGGGAAACTGTGGTAGTTACTTCAATGAAATTGGTGTACCTGTTCAACTTAAAAATAGCTGTGCTTTCTTCCAAAGGAGTGTTCCCTCCCAGGTCTTAAAGTAGCAAATGGAGTTGCTGGTTGGAAATAGAACGATGTGGGGGCACTGAATAATGAATATACAAAAAGCACAGTAATAGCAGGATGTTATCGTGGTTGGACTGCTTCCTCTCTGTGGGAAATTAGGATACCTTCACTGGTACTTGGAATGAGGAGTTCACGAGTTCAGGGCCTTTGTGCACTAACAAGAGGCTCCTGTCCTTGCAGACCCCCTATTTCTGGCCGGTGCAGAGCTGGGCTGCTGATGACACAGACTATGGTGAGTGGTGGCACTGCCCGTGCCCAGGGTGTGGGTTTGTCACACAGTCCTGCACCACGCCTGCTCTTCATGTGCTCGTGCTGTGGCTCCACTTGCAATGACCAGGCTTGGCTTTTTTTTTTCGTGCTATTTTGTGAATAATTCTCAGTAATGGTGAACTGAGGGTGTGACCATCTTGTGGTGGCCTTGATGAGGGAAAGTGCTTAAGCTCTTATGTTCCACCAAGATCCATTACACAGGAACACATCTGAATTACCTTGTTGGGGAGGGAAGACTTTAAACACAAGATTAGATTTCCCTGAGTAGTTAAGTGTGTTCCTGGATCTGAGCCCAAGGCTGTCTTCCTGGAGATTTGGATCAAGCCCTGCATTCAGAGATGGTTCTTACTTTGTAGAAAGCACAGTGACTTCCAATGTTTCCTGATGGCTTTTTCCATGTAAATCTCTTGTTGGCTTTCTGATGCTTTTTGTTGTAGAGCTGGTCATGAAACTTGGGCTGATCAGCTGGCTTTGCTCCTGTGGGCTGTGCAGTTCACAGACTGATTTGTCCTTGCCCAGGTTGTCCTCTGTGGCTTTTACCTGCATTATGCTGTAGATCTTCCGAGGAAATAGAAAAGCCCATTTTAGTTTGGAATGATTTTATTAGAGCTAGAGCAAAAAACACTGGCCTGTGCTCAGAAAACTTGGAGGTCAAACTCTGAGGAACCTCAACACCTCTGAAAGGTTTGGTCTGGTGTCCCTTGAGCCATGAAAGCCTGGCTGAGTTCCCGAGGGAAGGGTGGCTGCTGGCAGAAGGCACACACTGCCTGTTCTGCCTGGCTGCTCCCAGCCTGGGCACCAGTGACAGACCAAAAGCACCAAGTTCTTTTTTCTGCACTGAGCTGTTGTGAGCTTGGAGCTCATGCCTGGGAAGATATCGTAGCAGACAAAGGCTCCTGTGTTTGTCGTGTGGGTAAATTTATAATTATTCTTGGGCTTGTTGGTCTAAGTATAACTGACTGCTAATTTGCTTCTACCTCCACAGCAATTTATCTAGCAAAGAAGAACATTAAAAGGAAAGGGATTTTGGAAGAATATGAAAAGGTGAGGACACACTGCACTTGTTCCATTACAAGACCCTCATTTGCTACAGCTTTAGCTCTTTGTTGTTAATGAGTGGAGCACAGCAAAAAATCACCTCTTCAGCTGCGACGTGTTACTCCAGCAGTATCAAAAGCCAACATTTTGCAAGTGAAAAAACGACCAGTACAGAAAACTACTGTGAAGTCAATTATAATTTTAGCAGGGGTAATTGCTCTCCTTGCAATGGTATTTCTGAACTGTTGCAATTCTTGTAATTACGTTCAGAACAATCCAGATTTCTTGGCTCAGTCGCCAGCCTGGCCTCGTTGAACTATGGAGAGTCAAGAAAACCCCAGCATGGGAGTGCCCTGGTCAGAATTTTCACACTAACTGCTTTTTTATTTTTATTCCAGGAACATTACAACATGCTCAATCAAAAAATAAACTACAAGTGGGATTTTGTTATCATGCAGGCCAAGGAGCAGTATAAGTGAGTTGACTTGCATTCCCTTGTTTGCATCACTGGGGAGGGTGTGAGGAGCAGAGCTTGGCTGTCTTAGTACACAGTTAAATCACACGTTAAAAACACCAACTGCAGCTCTAAAATGGCTTGGAGGGGAGGTTTAGATTTTGCACTTGATGTGGTTCTGTGAAGAAGCTGGGTTCTGATGCTGCAAGCCCTCATTAGAGACAGCTTCATTTAGCTCAGTGTCCTCCATGAGTATTTGTGGATCAGGCACTGGACTTGGGGCCTGTTGTTGGTCTGGGTCAGGAGTTACTTGCACTTCTGTCAGCTGAATGGAGTGGCCTGAGTCAAGAAGCAGTAAATGTTCCCAGCAGGGACCTCTGGAGCAAACTGTGAAGTGCATACTTAGGTACCCAGCTAAAATGACTCGATTTTAGGAGCTGAAACCTTCAAATTCCCAGGAAAGTTGGTGAACGTGAGATGAGATTACTCCTTTAGAGATCTTTCCTGCTTCTGTGGACTCCTCTTACCTTCTTTCACCTCCTGGCACGGCAGGCAGTGCCTCTGCTGCTCAGCAGCCTCTCTGTCTTCCCTGGGATGGCAGCCAAGGCCTCGGAATACAGCTCATCAGATAACTGTCTCATTAAACATGGGACTGTTGTTCTTGTAAATTGAGGTCAGACTTGGGCTAAGAGATGCCAAATGCAGTTTCAAAGTTAGATACCGAGCCTGTGTCTGAAGCAGTCGATTAAACTCGTCTGAGGCTGTTTGATGGTGCTGCTGGGGCAGACTGGTGCAGAGCATCCACCCTGCTAACCACAGCATCAAGGCCACATGCAAACAGCCTGTTGGGAATGCTCCCTTCCCCATGCTAAGTCCCAAATTGTGCTCAGGACTTTTCTGGGAAAGAATTAGTTGGTCCAAGCCCAAACCATGCTAGTGCCTCTTCTGTTTAATTGTGGAGGTGATTTGGGTTTTAGTGCCTGGGAACACTCCTCGAAACCATTTCCAAGTAGTTTCTCTGAGAAATGGCCCTGCTTTACTGGGAGACAGGGATGAGACATGTCCAGGATGTATCTCTGGGTGGCAGTCCTTGGATTCTGCCCGGGGACGTCGGAGAGGGATAAACGTGAAGCAGCAGGACTGAGGGCAAGTCAGCAGAAAGCTACCAGAGGGCTGTGTGCCTAACCAAAAGAGGATGTGTCTGCTCCCAGCTCAGCTCAGGAAGATGATGATTTCTCAAAAGCCAGAGTCATGTGTGGCCATGTGAAGATGATCTGCAGCCCAGAATTAGCCGGGGCAGGATGTGGTCAGGAGGCGGCATCGGAGCACCACGCAGTCAGGCCGGGACCCACGGGGCACGGGAGGCTGGGGTGTGCCCCGCTTCTCATCCCACTGGTTTTAGGAGGGCAACATTCATGAATTCCCCTGTTCTTGGCTTTGCAGGGCAGGGAAGGAGCGGAAGAAGGAGGACAGGTACACCCTGGACTGCCAGGAGAGAGCCTACTGGCTTGTGAACAGAACTCCTGTGAGTAGAGGGTGACAGGGTGACTTCGGTGGTGCCCTCCCTGCAGCCACCTGGGACAAGCTCCCATGTGGAAAGGGCACAGCCTCTGGGCTGTGTGCCAGGGAAGGGTCAGCCCAGGCCTGCCCTGAGTCCTCACCACCTTTCCTTGGTTGCTGTCAAAGGTGCAAGGGAGGGAGGTCCACCCGTGCTCGAAGGGGGGCATTCCCAAATGTGGGAGTCAGAGCTTCCCGAGGCACTGCTGGCCGGGAGCTGCCAGCAGTGGGGGCCTGGGGGTCTCCTCCTGCATCTGTGTGATCCACAAACTTTAAACCAAATGAGTTACAAAGCTTTGATGTTTCTTGTTCACCACAGCCAGGCATGCTGGACGTCCTCGAGTATGGAGTAGACCGTGTCACAGATCCCAATGAAAGTGAGGTAAACCAGGTGAGACAGGGTTGGTTTTTTTCCACACCTCCTGAATTTGTTTGGGAGGACCCAGACAACGTCCCTGGGATTATCATTTTTTGGGTGCTGCAGGCTGAGCGTGTCAGCTCAGCTCTAACAGCTGAACAGGCCAGAGGTTGAAGCTCTCTCACCAGGGAGGTGAGGCCCTCAAAATAGGCTCTGGCAGCTTCTTCTGGCTTGAAAATACTTTGTCAGCTTTCTTGCCACACCAGTTAGTGTGAGTGCTTGGCTGCAGGACGTGTTTTCTTTGCTGGTGAAACTGACTTAAGGAATCCTCTATCTCCAGGTGCTCGTTGCTGCCTTTTTATTATGAACTGTGTGGGGTTGTGGGGTGTAAAGGGTCAGTGCAAAGATCCAGCTTTAAAAGAAAATGACAGAATACCTCCCAAAGGGTAATCAATGTGTGGTAAGAAGATGAAGGAGTTGGTGTGGTGGGTAGAAGACACAAAATGTTGCCAAAAAATGCATATTGTAGACCATAAAGAAACAGAATCAGTGAACTGAGACCATGAGGGCTGTAACTGGGTGAACTGGTTCAGGGTCTCCAATCACACAGATCCAGTCAGTGCATGAGGAGCTGGAGCTGCTGTTCCCTTTCTCCATCATCCCTCTGAGAGGATCCTGTCTTTGTGCACTTAACGGTGTTCATTTGGAAGCAAAGTCAAATCATCTCTCAGCAATTAAATGCAAATGTTACTGCCATCACACTCACAGTATTCCCACAACTTCCCAGTTTTGTAACAGCCTTTAAACATCTCAGCAGCCAGAGCAGGATAATTGCTTTGGCCAGCTGTGTTCTGTTGCTATAGAGACTGAAAAGGAGCAAAGTGTAGGGTTGGGGTGTATTTTTTTTTCTGTAAGTAGCAGCTACTGAAAGCCCTTTTTTTTTTTGGGTTTTTTTTTTTTTGCCTTTTTAAGAGTAAAGAAGTAGTGGAAAGGGAGAGGGATAGAAAGAGGAGTAAGCCAACTTCTCGCCCACAGTTTTACAGCTGACATGGAAGGGATTTTAGGTTTGCAAACGGTCTGAAAAGCTGGATCCATCTGCCAGCTGCCTGGTAGCACAGGGGGAGGGAGCTGGGGCTTCTCTGCCCAGTTCCACCCTCGCCATAAGAGACACGGTCAGTTCCCCCCACCAGGGGAGGCTCCAAGGAGGGCATAAGCCAAGGGATGCCAGCTCAGGAGGCTGAGCTGAAGAGGGGAGATTCTCCTTGCTCCTCCTTTTGCATTTGAAAGAGTGGCTGAGAATACAGGAGACAGCCAAAGCCCTCATGGAGCCACCTCTGGACTAGCAGCTTTGTTTGTGTCCTCTGCAGGCTGCTCTCACAAACACCTGTGGCTCAACAGCCTTTGGTGAGCAGAAAGGATGGGCCAAGCTCTGATTTGTGTCCCTGTTCCTGCTCAATCCACCTTCACTTTGTTGGCCAATGGAGTTTTTTATCTTGGCAGTTGAGAAAGGAAGTAAAGCAATTAATTTCTGGTTTCTTTGAAGCTGACGTCAGCAGGAACATCTCTCCTTCTCTTGCTCAGACCCTTTGGTGGGCTGCTCCCTTTCTCCCATATTGAGTCCTCTGGGGATAAACAGGTGCTCAAACTCCTTTGAAGGGGACTTTTATTACTGACCCATGGGCATCCCTCGTGGTTATAATGAGTTAGGGGTTGTGGATGGGCAGGGGGAGCCAGGCAGAAGCAGCCACCCGTTGAACAGCTAATTAAGGGATGCTTTAGCCCTTTGTTACCCGGCTCTCAGGCTCTCATCAAGCCTCACTGCTTGAGAACCACCACTGAGTACTTGCAGGTACCTGCACAGCCTCTGCCTCCTGGAACCAGAGTCTTTCTGAAAGGTGCTTTAGCTCCCCCAAAAATCACTGTGTTGGATCCAGGGCTGCTGAATGAAATGCCCTGATTTGCTGTACGCAGCAAACCAGCCACAGATCAACGAGTCATTGCTGGCCTTTAATTTCATGAGTCCCTGTCAGTTTGCCTGATAAAGTTCTGCTGCACCATCACAAGTTTGGAAAGCAGAGGGTCAGGGGCAGATAAACAAGACAGGGAAAAATGGCCATTTGAGCAAAACTAGGGGCATGGACTGTGGCAGATTTGATTTCCAGCTGCTGGGCTGGATGCACCAGCACAGTGGAGGTGAGGGTTGAGATGATCTCATCCCAGAGTCAGGATTTGTCTCTGCATGCTCTCAGCTGGCTGAGTGTAGGAAAAGGCTGGGTCTGCACTGAGCAGGGGTGCTGAGGTGTGCAGAGGCAGCTGGGTGTGCTGGGATGCAGGGTTGGAGAGGCAGATCTTCCTTGCCCAGAGCTCTGGAGGAAGGCTGAGCTGGCTCTGGCCCGTGCTCAGTGGTCAATTCCCTGCACAGGATTCCTGGGATCAGCCTCACAGCCTGCCGAGCTCTCTGCATGGAGCACTCGGGGCAGAGTGAGGGATCTGCAGTGTCCTGGTCCCAGACAAGCTCTGCACAACCTTGTGCTTGTTCTTCACTCCCAGCTCCATCCAGGCATCCATCCAAAGCTGTTTCCAGATGTTTATGAGCTCTGTAAACAGGGAACAGTGGCCTGGCAGGCAAAAACACCATGACCATCATCTCCCCAGTGTGGTCAGGAAGTCTCACAGTGAGCAGAGGAGCAAACAGGTAGCTGGGAATTAGCAGATACCCCAGCTCTTGTAGGAAGGAGCTGGTGGCCTCAGCCATGTGGATCAGCTCCAAACAGGCTCTGGAGCAGGTCCTGGCTGGCTCCCAGCTGGGCTCTGCAGCCCCTGTGCCCGGGGAGCTCACAGATGGTGGCAGCGGGGTGTGACCAGGCCAGGCAGGGTGTCCCAGTGCCACGGGGTGTCTCAGGGGTGTCAGAGGATGTGGAACAGCTCATGGCACTCGCCTGAGACAGACTGAGGCCTTTCACTAATTGCCATCTTGATGGGAAGCCCGCAGGGCTGGGGAGCTGATCCGCAGTAATTGCGATAAGTCACTCGTTAAGGGCATTGCAAAATTAATCTCATTATGAGAAATGACTCCTTTGTTCCAAATGTGATTTCCTTCCAAATGAGGCAGAGTGGGTGGGTGGTGCAGGGCACTGTGGCACTGCTGCAGTCAGCAGTGGGGGCGAGGGTGGGTGGCGTGGTGGGCACAGCTGGCAGTGCTCAGTGGGACGTGGAGAGTGCTCAGGGCCACTTGTAGCAGCAGTGAACTGGGAACTGGTTGTGGGAGCACTGTGGGAGAAAGGGAAATGAAATTATGAGCAGCTCTGGGGTGAAATAGCTGAGATTCCTCCCAGTTACTGCAGACTGGGGAACTGGAAGGGGCTGAGCACAGCCAGCACCTGCAGCCTCCCAGGGTGTTCAGCAGTGGGCTCCCCTTGGATTTGGCTGCAGCTCAGTGTGTGCCACTGCTCAGAGAGGCTCAGCCCCTTTTCTGGGGGAGCCTTGGCAAATCCCCTCCCCGCCTGGAGCACCCAGCAAAACCCCCTTGGTTTTCCAGCACCAGCTGCCCACCACACTGACCCCCACACAGACTGTGGCAGGAGGGGGTCCTTGGTGCGGGGTGCACTTAAAAAAGTAAAATCTTCCCTTGTTTGTGGATTTTTCTTCACCCACATATAATTTTTTCTGTTGTGATGGCATTTTAATTGATACCCTTCTGTCTCTATATAACATTTAACTCACTGTGTTCTCTTTGTCTTTCCCACAGCTGTTTGTCTCGTGTGTGTGTGATGTGCTGCCATCCTCTCAGACCCCTCTAGAAGATAAAACCACTTTCCTGCCACGTGAGCTGCCTTCAAGCCACTGTACCAGCACCCACTTCTCCTTCCCCACTGCACCAGGCCTGTCTGAGGCGCCACTTGACAAAAAAGTGGAAGAAAGCAGGGTTTTTGAAAAACCATCTAATGATTTTAATGTGTTGAAATCAATGCTCCAGCCACACTCGAGTTCCATCAAATGGAACACTTCAGCTGGCACTTGTAAATCTGATCAGGCCTGGTTTATATATCAGATTCCCCAAGGAGACAGTGAGCTCCTGTTGTGCAGGAGGCAGCTGGCCTGCAGCAGAAACACAGGTCTCTAAACAGGACACTTTGGGACAGTAAATACAATAAATTTCTCTGTGCAAGCAGGTGATTTCTTTTTCCCTTCCATTTCTGCAGTCTGAAACAATGACACTGTAGAAATGAGGGGAAGGAATGGTGTCTTCTTGGAAGGTGGCCTGGAATCAGGAGTGCACCTGAGAGCAGAGAAGGCTGAAAAGCTGTTCCTCAGTTCCTCCATCATTTATAAGGGTGTCCCAGGAGCTTGTGAATCAGCAGGGGAGGTTGTACAGCCCTGTGAGCAACGATCCTGCTGTCCTGGAGCTTTTTCTCTCCCTTGATGTGTCAGTCCTGTCCTCCTCTCACACGGGGGGCCAGCACAGCATCACTGCTTGGTTTTGCTGCCCTGTTTGTCCCTGCTGAGATGCTCTGTGCTGCCCACTCAGAGCTGCTCGTGGTATTTCCAGCAGGAAAACCTTCCTCCCCTCACATTATCACTGGGAGGATTTGTTTTGGTGCCCCACTGGCCAGGCTGTGTCTGGGTCAGGGTCAGGGCTGGCCCTGTGCTGGTGCTGTAGGGGTTGGGCTCCTCTGCTGCGTGTCTGGCTCCTGCTGCTGGAATGGTGAGTGGGCCTCTCAAAACCAAGTGTCAGCAAAATGTGCTTGTTTTCCTGCCATGTAGGGAAGAGTTTCTCCCTCCTGAGCAGGACTGGTGACGATGGTTGAAGTGCAGAAGCAGATCAGTGACCCCACAATGGTCTCCTCACAAAGCAGCCCTGGGAGAGCATCTTGCCTTTCCCAAAATAGGGGCAGCTCAGGGTTCGGGGTCTCTGGGGAGGTGAGGGGAGAGCAGAGCTGCCTGTGGCATTCAGTACCAGATGCTTCATCCCTCATCCCTCACAAACTGCACTTCACCAAGGCACTCTGCAGACCCCTGCCTGCCACAGGGTTCATTTGATAGAATAATTTTGGGATGCAAGTCTTGACTGAAACAGGAGCTGAGGAACTGAAACCCTGCCTGAGCCTTTAAAGGCTTGCTGGGAGCATCCCTGGCTTAGCCTGTCTTTCCTTCTCCCTTCTCCAGTTTATTTCACACAAAGTAATTGTGCTTCAAAGGAAGCTGTGTGAATAAACACCCTGCAGTTAATTTCTTGCCTTCAATTGCCTGCTCATTTGTGGATGACATGTAACATAGTCTGAGTTATTCAAATCACAACGTAAACACCCTTTGCACAGCAGATACTGCTTCTGAGGCTTTTAATTGTGGTGTTTATATTTTGCAATGTGTTGGTTCCTGTCTCCTTTAGCTAATATTGAATGATCTAATCTGTGTCTCGTAAATGAATCTATTTTAGCTCCATTAGAATAACCCCTTAATTGAAGGCATACAGGCAGCCTGTGATGGGAGAGGCAATGCTAAACAGTAAATACAGCTAATGGGACAATTTACCGTGTGGGGATGCTCTTAGCTTTGATGATACCCTGATTAGCTCAGCTGCTGTGTTTGATTTTAATTGTAATCAGAATTAATTGGAGAGCGCTGCACAACGGCAGCCCTGCAACGGTGTTTCCATGTCTCAAAGAAAAAAAGCAAGTGTCAGCACCCATCCCAATTTAATCCAGATTCCTTTTTTTATTTTACAGAAAAACACCATGGAATTTTTTAGGAGACAGGTAAGTGGGGCTTCCCTCACATCTGGGTGTTCATCCTGTATGAGTTGCTTACACCAGTGTGGCTCAAAGCCCTCCGTGCAGAGGGCTCTGAAAAGCAGAGTCCCTGCCCCATGGAGCTTTTATCAATGTAATTTCAGGACATCCCCTCCCACTGCAGGCAGCCAGCAGCTCTCCCAGTGACGGGAAGGCTCAGGCAAGGACAGACACCAGGGCTGAAATCCAATAGATCAGAATTAGTGGTGGGGAAATCACAGTGGCGCCAGTGCAGAGACAGCCAAGAATCAACGATAATTACATGCTAAATCATCCAGAGCATTTGTAGGTGCTGAGGATGGTAGCTATTATTCAATTTCTATATAACACGGGGAGTGCTTTTTAATTACTTGCACATTGCAAAGCGTGCTTCTGATGATTGCAGTAAGCTCAGTGAAAACAGACATTTCACTGAGACAGTTCAGGGATTCTCTGGTTCCTTGGACATCCAATAATTAGGGAAGAAGCAGTCCCTGCTGTAGTTAGCCTCACTACCTGGGAGAGAACCTGTTTGAGGTTCAGCTAGGCCTTATCTTCAAACCTCCGTGCTCCTAACCACAGCCGTGTCTGGTCCCCCCCAGATCATGTACTGTCAGCAGGCCATCCTGAAGACCAGAGTGAAATCTTCTGTCTCTCTTGGAGGGTAAGTCCTGATTTCCTTCTGTCCACACATTAATTAGTCTTCAGTGCTTATCTCCTAATGAGCTGATGAAGCTGTCTGCTCTGGCAGCTGGTGACTGAGCCAGCGAATCCATGTGGTGGCCCGGTGCTGTCTGGGCTGTGTTGTCTGGCCCAGGAGGCACGGGGCTGAGGAGGGATCAGAGTCCCAGGCAGGATGAAGAGGCTCCCTGGGAGCTTTGCTGCAGAGCAGCACCAGCCTCTGGGTTGAGATTCCCTCTGAAATCAGGAGATGCTGGCACTGCTCTGGGTCAGACTGTGATGCCTGGACACAGCCCTTGAGAGGATCCAGCAGTGTGTCTGTCCTTCAGATGAGCAGCCAGCAGGACAGACTGACCTTCCCCTCAGTGGTCCCCAGCCTGGGCTGGATTCACCCCCGTGAGTGTCCCTGCCCCGTGGCGATGCTCACTGTCTGGTGATTCTGTGGTACAAAGGGAAACAGCCTCTCCATGAACATCCAAGCACTCAATTAGCAATTCCCCTTCCCAGTGGGAGTGTTTCCTGATCAGATCCTTGTTGAAGCGCCCAGGCATTAGGCATTGCCGTGTTTGCCAGAGGCATTTCTGCCTGGAGCCTGCTGTGCTGACCAGGCACCTTGAGGTGCAGCCCAGAGCACCTGCCTGGTTTACACTGTCCTTGCCACGAGAGATTCTTATCACACTGGAGATAAACAAGGTGCTCAGGCCAGTTCCCTGGAGAAGACAGTCTTGGATGAATGAGATGGATGGAAGAGAGAGTTTTCTGAGAGCCACAACTTGCAGAGCACCAGCAGCTCTGCTTGTTTTGTCTGCCACTTAAAACTCTCAGGTGACTCAAAACTCTCCTGCCTCAGTTCTCCAAACTGTGAGCTGGAGCTGGGGACACCTGGCTACTTCCCAGGACTTTTGTGGTGCTCAGCTGTTTGGCAATGAGGCTTTTCACTCATTAGTTCTGGTGGGATAATGCCTATCACCTAGATCAGAAACCCTCAGGAACTTGGGAACTCCGTGTCAGCTGCAGGGTCGGGTCCAAATCAAATTATTAATGAGGATATGAGCAGCAGCTGGGCAGTGTGCATGCTTCAGAGCATTGCAGGGCTTTAGGAGAAGCTGCAAAGCACTTCCAGAGCACACAGCAGTGCTGCCTGAGCTGACAGGTTTGGATTTGCTTGATCAGAACACATGGACTGGAGTGGCTGATGCAGGTGCTGGATGCCTTGGCATTCCCAGTGGGAAGGTGGGATGGAGCAGCTGTGTGCCAGCCTTGTGCCTTGCTCTGTGCAGGAGCACTGTATAACTGCAGGGTCTGTGCCAAGGTGCCTGTTAGCAATGGGCCCCTGGACACTGCACCCCCAGCTCTGAGCACATGAAAGCACTTCGGCCTGGAAGGAATTTTAAATGCAGAAACCAGAGGATTTTTTTTTTTTCAAGAATGAAAAAGGGAGGCGGGAGCTAAAATTCCAGGACATTAGTGAAATCGGTTGTAATTAGAAGTCTGGCCAAGTTAGAAGGTAGGAGAAGTGTTTGTCTGGTTCCTGCTGGGAGAGAGACAGTTCTGCTTTGTGCCAAGCCCTCAGAGCCACTCGCAGAGGAATGAGTCCTGTGGTAGATGATGGAGGAAAGGAGAGGCTGGGATGAGCCCTCAGCACTCCCTCACTCTCCCAGGGCTCCCTGAGTTCTCCCGTGGCTCCCTGAGTTCTCTCCTGCAGAGAACCCAGCTGAGTGAACGCAGCCCTTGTGTTCCTTTCCCCCTGTAACGATGCAGGATCAGGCCCTGGCCAGCTGGGTGCAGGAGGAGACAGGAACTGTCCGGGGGCTTAGTCCCACTTCCTTGAAATGAAAAGGCAAAAGGAGGTGATGGAAGAGAGTTTTGTATCTCCTTGTGTTTGAACTGACAAATTCACTGCTTGGAAAGACAACCAGGAGACTTCTGTTTGGGAAATGAAAAAGATTAACTGAGCGAATCAGTCGATTTTCCTAGGAAGGCAGGGGCCACGTTCCAGATCCCTGTGCTGAGAGTCCTGCACCTCTGAGGACATCTATAGTCTGTTCTTTGGCTGTAATGGGGCTGGCTGTAATTCTGGCTTCCAAATTAGTATTTTGGCTTTGGATTTGTTGCAGGGTTGTGAAGTACTCTGAGCAGTTCCTCTCCAATGATCCCATCCTGTCTGGATGTCTCCCCAGCAATCCCTGGATATCAGATGACCCTGAGTTTTGGGATCTCAATGCAAAGCTGTAGGTATTGGTGTTGTTTTGCCAGCCTGTGGTTTACAGTAACCTTTATACTGATAGAAATCAGGAAAGGGAACCACTGATTTTCATTGCAGTATCTGATCTCTGATCATGAGCAGACAAGCGTTCCCTTTCCAACTTACCTTGAAACTTTGGGAATACTCCATGCTGAACTCCCAGCACTGTCTCCTTCAAGTGGAGCCTTCCTTAACATTACAGAAATTCCTGAGCTGATGATGGGAGTGCACTCAGCCCCTGCTGAGAGGGTCTGATCCTCCCTTTGGATGAGTGAAGCCCACCTTCACTAGCCCAGGAATGGAATAGGACCAGTTCAGGGTTCAGCTGCTCCCCTGGGTCTTTGCTCACCCCTCAGGCTGCTTCCTCAGGAGAGGCTTTGGGTTGGAGGCACACACTTTGTGGTCCATCCCTTCTCTGAGGCCTCCCTTGGTTTTCCCTTTGGATAGGATTTGCTAATTACGCAGTGGCATCTCGGGGCTTGGAGCCTCCAACATCTTCGTGGTTCTGAGAGCAGCAATCCTGTTACAGACTGATTGTATCCCATCAGACATCCCCAGGGGATGCCTGCACTGAATGCCTTTATGAGAAGCAAAGCTCTGGGCAGCAACCAGTGCCTCCTCCAGGATGGGACTGAGTCAAACCTCAGGGCAAGGCTGGGCTGTCACTGTGAGAGCTGCATAAATCCCAGTTAAATCCTCATCCCGCTGCGGCCTGAGTTGTTTAATTACAACTTACTTAGTGGGTTGACTTCAGGAGCTCATTACACCACTCTGGAAAACAAGAGAATGCTGAGAAGTCCCTTGGCATTGCAGCAAAGGCCATTTTGGTTGTAATTAATCTACTAATTAGAGAAACGGGCGGTGCCGTTTGTTTTGTCGCCGCGCAGGGTGGAAGTGCCCACCAGGATGCGCGTGGAGCGATGGGCCTTCAACTTCAGCGAGCTGATCCGGGACCCCAAAGGCCGCCAGAACTTCCAGCTCTTCCTCAAGAAGGAGTTCAGCGGTGGGTGTGCGGTGTCCGGGCCGGTGTCCCCAGGCTGAGGTGACAGTGGCACAGGGTGCAGGCTGCCGGAGCCGTGCAGCCAGGGCAGGCGGTACCATCTAGTGGCACGGGACACGCGGTACAGCCCGGGATGTCCCCCCGCGGGGGACTGCCAGGGAGGGTTTAGATTGCATTTTAGGAAGGAATTCTCTCCTGGGAGGGTGGGGAGGCCCTGGCACAGGGTGCCCAGAGAAGCTGTGGCTGCCCCTGGATCCCTGGCAGTGTCCAAGGCCAGGTTGGACGTGGCTTGGAGCAGCCTGGGATAGTGGAAAGTGTCCCTGCCCATGGCTGGGGTGGGATGAGATGGGCTTTAAGGTCCCTTCCAGCCCACAGCATTCCACGATTCTATGACTGCTCCCAGAGAAGCTGGAACGGGCTGAGCTCACAAGTTTTTAGAGGTGTCAGTGGGCAGAGAACAGGGGAAAGCTGTTTTCCTCTTTCAGTCACTCAGGAATTGGAGAGACTGGTTTGGGGCCAACAAATTGTGGCAAACAAATCCAGGAGTTAATAAATGCGATTGTGTTTTCCTCAGTCTCACTCTCTGCCGATTGTGTCCTTGTCGTGCAGGAGAGAATCTGGGTTTCTGGGAAGCCTGTGAGGATCTCAAGTATGGAGACCAATCCAAGGTCAAAGAAAAAGCAGAAGAAATCTACAAGTGAGTGTGAAAATTTTCCACTCTTAAACTCTTTGTGCATGAGTCCCATCACCTTCCACAGGTTCTCATTCTCCAAATGATTTATTCCTGAGACTTTTCCATGTAGGCTGTTATCAAATGTTATCAAATGTCTTCTGTCCCCACACAGGAGAGGAGCTTTTGGAGATGAAAGTAGAAATGGGGTTTTTTTAATACATTTACTTTTCCTCTCTGTTCTCTGTTACACTTCAGTCTTAGGATGTAATTTAAATATCGATGTGGAATAGCAAAGTTCTTGAGGCTGCCACAAGCAAAGAGGGGAGAGGCTTTTTGCTTCCAGTGAGCTAAAATTTGGCTTTTATTATGTGCAAGGGGAAGTGAGTGCACGTCTCTGATGAAGAGGACATGGATTGCCCGAGATCGGGACAGCAGATTGCAGCAGCGAGCTGAAGGGACTTTTTCTTTCATGTATAGTCAGGAATCTGTGAATTCTTCAGTTGCTAATGGCACTGATGATCCCTCCTCCTGGCAGGCTCTTCCTGGCTCCAGGAGCAAGGCGCTGGATTAACATCGATGGCAAAACAATGGGCATCACAGTCAAGGGCCTGGAGCACCCTCATCGTTATGTTCTAGATGCTGCTCAGACCCACATTTACATGCTGATGAAAAAGGTTTGTTATTTGTTGCCGGAGCCTGAGGGGGATTCCAGCCCTCTGGGCCTTTCCTTTGTGTGCTATCAGCTGTCCCTTTCAAGGGGTCTTTGTTTGAAAATCCCTCGAATTTGCTGAGTTAAGCAAGTACTGCTTCAGGCATTTGTATTTTGCTGCTGCTTCTTCCCTCTGAGGCAGCCTGTCCCCAGGGTGGTGGGGGTCAGGTGGCTGCTGCGAGTCCTGCTTTTCACTTCCAGCTTGGGCACCAGCTCATGCACTGAGAGCAGCAGAACTGGACTCATTTTCACCCATTTTGATGAAAAGTTCGGCTGCTGGAATACAAGCTCCTCACCTTGCAGTGACTCTGAGACCCTGCTGGCCCAGGCTAAGCTTCATTCAGATCTTTTGATCTGGGTCTTACCTGTGAAGCTTTATTGTGAGATGGAAAATCCTGGGAATTTTACAGCAAGATGAAAGGATATTGGTTTAAATAGCTACATTTGCCTGAAAGATGCAAAGTCCCTTGGGCTGCTGGGGGAGATTATCCAGTTCCCAGCCTCCCT
Organism: Ifrita kowaldi; assembly: GCA_013398055.1. Taxonomy (NCBI): domain Eukaryota; kingdom Metazoa; phylum Chordata; class Aves; order Passeriformes; family Cinclosomatidae; genus Ifrita; species Ifrita kowaldi. Next base: position 86,426 of record VZRS01011863.1, read on the forward strand.
GGCTCCTGAGCAGCTGTATTTGGTGGTGATTTTAATAAGGGTGTTTGCAGCCCATAACTACCAGTTTCTCTTTTTTCTCCTAGTAGGACTCCTATGGCCGCTATTTAAAGTCTCCAATATACAAGGAAATGCTGGCCAAGGCTGTTGTGCCACAAGAGGGTGTCAAAAAAAGGCAAGTGAAACTGGCTGTAATTGTGGGGTTTGTTTTTCTTGTTGTAGCAAGGGTAGAAAAAGCCCAAGTTGCAGCAAAATTACTATGATTTAGATGTTCTCTTAATTAAATAAAATTTTGCACTGAGAAGATGCTTTGCTTCGGGACTGATGGTGCTGTTTATTCATGAGCCCTTTGCAAGTGGCTTGTGAACAGTCGGAATGGAGTTGCTGATTGCTCAGCTGCCTTCTCTGTTGGGTCTGCTGAGAAGGGCTGTGATTGTTGAATTAATTAATGGCTCCTCTCCTGGAAGGAGAGCGCTGTGTCCTGGGCATGGGAAAACTCCTGCCCACAAAACACTGGCTGCCAGAGCAGAGACAGACCCGGGGTTTAGGGTAATCCATGGGATCAGCTCAGCTCTGCCTGGACAAAGCCGCTCACCCCCGGTGTGAGGGAAGGTGGCAGGCATGTGGGAACAAGCAGCACCTCGTGAGTGACGGCTGGCACAAGGTGGATGGCCTTGGAAATGGCTTTTTCCCAGCAAGATGAAGGTTACACAGCAAATTCAGGCCATTTGAACTGCAGCTGCTCCTGAAGCTGCAGTGTCAGACTGGGTGGTGTTTGTTTCTCTGTTCCTCTTCCACTCATCAACCTTGCAGGCAAGAAAGAGGAATCGTGGATTTTCACCCTGGTTGTTTCATCTGAAGCCTGTTTCAAGTCAGTGGAAAAAGCCCTGCTACTGGCTGGCCGGGGGTTTGGTCAGGTTTTCCCTGAGCCACACATCACAGGGTCACTGGCAGATGCTGGTTGATCCCGGTGATCCTGCCTTCGTGTTTGTCAGTGCTTGTTCTGGATCCCCCACACCTCAGCATCCCATTAACCTGGAGCTGGTGCCTCATCCAGAGGTGGGACCTGTTTCCTCTGCTGGGGAAGTGGCTTTGCTGAAGCAGGTAGTGGGTGTTTTATTGAGGATATCACAGAAACATCCATACTGGTCCCTGTCTTGATCTTCCTGAGGGCACTGGAGAAAATTCCAGGGATGGGAGTTGTTTGGTGTCACACCGAGTGTGAGTTATGTGCAAACACAACAACAGGAGTTATGTGGGTGGGCCCTGGAGTCTCTCGGGAGCAGGACTTGAACACTTCCAGCAGTTCTGTAGCTCGTGTGTGAGCACTGAGTCACCCAGTCCTGCTTTTTTGCACTCCTTTGGCCATCTCTGTGTCCGAGCTTGTCCTCCTGGGTAACTCTGCTTCCCCAGGGGGAGGTTTTGGTGCCCTTCTCCTCACTAACCCGCTCTCCTTCCCCTCTCTCTCTGCCCAGCACGGGATTGTTCGGACGCCGCCACCTCCGCTCCAGCCCCAGCCCCATCATCCTGAGGCAGCAGGAGGAAGAGGCCAAAGCCAGAGAAGCCGCCAACACCGTGGACATCACGCAGGTCATGAGCAAGCTGGATCGCAGGAACCAGCTGCAGAAGGAAGCTCCTCCCAAGTAGGCTCTGAGCCCCGCAGGGAAAAGACAAGGCGAGGCTGGCGTTGAGCTTCGTCTCCCCTTCCTGAAGGTGTCAGTGCTGCTTTAGGTTTCCCAGGCCGGCTTTGCCCTCAGCCAGCTTCCCGCACGTTGCCATGGCTTCTGGAGAGCCGATGTCGCTTCCCAGCTCGCCAGGCAGGGAGTGCTGGCACAGTGCTGCCGTGCCCGGGAGGGGAGATGCCTTCAGCTCCCCGACATCCCCCCGGAGGCTGCAGAGCCTGGCTGCCTCTCCCTGCATCCCGCTCCTCCAGGAGGAGGTGGCACAAGGCAGGGGAAAGCTCTGCCCCAGAGCTTCGGGGGCTGGCCCCGCGGGCAGCAGGGCGAGGTGACCCAGCTCAGAGTGTCCCTGCTGGCCTCCATCCCCTCGGGGGCTGTGCACCCTCCCAAGGGGTGCATCTGGCACCCTCTGGGAGGAGCACAGCCCCTACCTTGCACCTCCAGCGGGGCCACGGGCCGAAAGGCTGCTTGTGGGAACAGCTACACGAGCATTTCTGAAGGTTTCCTGACCTTCTGAATTTGAATGACGCTCCCACAGCCCCGGCACGCTGCAGGTGATCGGCAGGAAGCTCTGCTCCGCTCTCCCCGTGACTCCTGTGCCCTCAGCTGGGTGTGCAGGTGCAGAGCTGCCCCTTGCCAGAGCCTGCACCAGGCCCAGAGAGATTTTATCAAATCCTTCCCACCTCTTGTCTTGTCTTTTTCCTGCTCTTCTATTTTCTGTTGTTAAAAACCCAACAGGAGGTAGCTGCAGTTATCGCTGGCTTGTAGCCCAGAGGCAAGGGAGAACAGGGTAGAGGTGTTAAGAGCTGATTTCAGCTTTAAGTAGTATTTTCTTTTTCATTTGCTCTGGCTCTTTTGCTCTGTAGAATGAGGCAAGCTAAAATACTGCATTAGTGCTAAAGAGCTCGGGGAGATTCCAGGCCTTGCTGGGAAAGCCCAGCGTGCCTGGACCAGGCCAGTGATTACCAGAAGTGTGAAGATTCCTGCAAAGCCCGGTAAAAGGAACTGAAGGGGCAGAAAAGCTTCCTTGTTTGTTAAAATTTCGGGGAAGCAGAGGAACTGGGTGGAAGCACTGAGGTCTGGGAAGCTGCCTCTCTCTAGTTCACATTGTCCATTCCCTTTTAATACTGGTAGGATTTTACAGTAAAATTCTTTTTTAAAAATTCTGCTTAAAACCCCAAGGCTTTGTTACATCAGGTGCTGAGCACCCTCAACCCACTTTGACATAAGAGCACTGAAAGACACTCCAGAACCTGGCAGGGCTGGCCCAAAGCTACTTGGCTGTGATGAACTGTACAGTGTCTCCAGAGTTTGTGTAACATGGAGCACTGAGCATGTTAGGATTGCCAGTGTGTAGTAACATGTGGAAGATCAAGTCAGGGTATAAATAATAAATAACAAATCTGTGTGTTCCCGTCAGTCCCTCTGATTCTACTTCTATTTTGTCTGCTGCTTTGCTTGTTATGTTCTCTGTATGCATTCCTTTCTCTGATTTTTCATCATCCCTGCTTGGCATTGCTGCTCCCCTGCCATGGGTTCGTGCTGCATGCTCGGGAGTCACTGTGCTTGTGGAACACCAGTTACTGCATGTGGAACACCAGTTATTACATGTGGAACTCCAGTTACTGCATGTGGAACACCAGTTATTGCATGTGGAACTCCAGTTACTGCATGTGGAACACCAGTTATTACATGTGGAACTCCAGTTACTGCATGTGGAACAAACCCCCATCCTTCACACACAGGCAGGAGCTGTCTCTGCCCTGCCACAGGCCGATGGAGCTGGCACAGCCCAGCCTTCTGCTCCTCATCCTCTGCTGCTCAGTCCCTGAAGAGGAAGGTTGCCTGGTACAAGCTGGACTTCACTTTGTGCCAGCCAAGAAATTGTTTGTTTCCATGTGTTGTTTCATTTTTTGGCCATGGCTTCCATGCATTCATCTGTCTAATAAAAATAAATGTAGAAAATGGAAAAAGAACTAAGTTCATCCTTCTCTGTTGCGTCTCAGTGTGTTCATCCTTCACTGTGCCATCCCTGCATGTGTGTGTCCATGTCCTGTGTGTGCCTCTGCTCTCAGCTCCTCTTCTTGGACGCTTGAGCTGCATTTCATTCCTGCTGGCAGTGAGTCCTTGGGAGATGGGAGGGGACCTGGCATGCAGCATGTGCTGTCCTTGTCCTGTCCAGTCTGTGCTTGGGCTTGTCCTGAGGGCTGACTGAGCTGTGCTGGAGCCTTCCCAGCCCCAGCCAGGGACGCTGGGGGGTTCAGCATGAGATGTGAGCGGCACTAGGAGCCGTCAGGGCTGCGGCTCAGGGTCTGCTCCCGGCCCCGGCTGGTGCCGTGGGTGTGACTTGGTTGTGCTGTTCATTACCAAGATCACATTCCCGGGATGACAGCCTCCTCCGTGCCTGCAGCTAATCGTTGTGAGGAATGAGACAAGCTGGTGTCTCCTCCAGCATCCCGGCGGGTGTGGGGCTGGATCTGTCAGCACCCGCCGGGGCTGTGGCAGCAGTAACCCCGCAGGCAAGTTGTGACACCTCGGCGCTCCGGCGGGGGAGGGCAGGGACGGGGACAGAGCTGCGGGACAGGGGGACACTGGCACAGGCCCGGCTGGGGTGGCTGTAGCAGCCTCCCAGCTGAGCCCTCCTCTCCTGGCAGCACCAAAGGAGGAGAGGGATTCTCCTGCTGATGAAACCTGGGGACACCAGCCCTGGGTGTCACCCGCAGCCCTGACGGAGCCTCTCTCCTTTTCCTCCCCACAGCCAGGCCACCGCGCCTCCTGCGCCCCTCGCCCGGCTGCCCACGCTGGCCCCAGCACCCCGGCATCGCCGCCAGCCGCCCCCCAGGCCCTGCCTCCCGTGTCCCCCGNAGCGGCGGCTGCGGCCGGACACCAGGACGGTCAGCAGGTGAGCACCGCACGGACACCTGGACACCCACCCTGGAGAGAGCTCAGCTCCGGGGTTGGTTCGGGGTTAGCCAGAGGGAGAGGTCCCTGGGAACCCGTCTGACAGTCGCCTTCCCCACACCTGCCCCAAAGCCCAGGCTCTGGAAGTGTCTCTTCCCTGTCTCCACTCCTGCAGTTTTCCGATGGGAACAGGCCAGGAGCCCATGCTGGCAGTGCCTCTGCTATCCTCACACCTCCTGTTCAGGGTGCAAAACCCCAGGTTTTACTCTTAATCCCTGAATTTGGAAAACCTCGGTGTTCTTGAGCACTGGTTCAGGTTTGGTTTAGTGATTTCAAGTCAGAGGAGACCCAGCAGTGACAAGGGAGGGGAAATCTTGGGAGAGAGTCGCTAAGTGTTTGTCGTTCCAGGGCAGGACGTGTGAAATGGGGAATTTTTGCCTGGAAAGGCTGCCCCTGCAGGAACCAAACCCTGGCCATGTCCCTCACTAGGAGCAGCATGTCCCTGATCTCGTTTAACCCACCTCTGCTGCTGGCCGAGTGGATGAATCCACATTATAAATTCCAAAGCTCAAACCTGAGGGCTCCTGCTCCACCTGGCTCAGCGCTCCGGAGCTCTGTCACACGGCGCCGCAGCTTCAAAGGGGTGGCAGCGCACATTCCCTTCGTCCTCCCTCTCCATGGGCTCGTGCTCGGGAGTTCTGCTTTGGGATTTGGGGCTCGAACAGCGGAAATCTCAAAGCCGGGCTCGTTCGCCGCCTCGGAGCACATCAAAAAGCGCCGTGTGTGTGATGAGTTTCTCTTTCCCAACGCAGCTTCTTCCAAGTCAAAACGGCCGCGCCTTCGGACAGCCGAGCCTGCCCCAGGGGCTGCGGGTCTGGAGAGGACAGACACCACCGAGCTCGGAAGGACTCTGCAAAGGAGCTGATCTGCCCCTGGGAGACCCCCACGGAGGAGGGCAGAGCGGGGTAACCCCGACACAGACGCTGCTCCCAGGCCTGAGAGCGCAGTGTTTGGCGTGGGTGGCTCAGCACAGGGACCGGGCTGCTGGAGAAGGGTGTCAGAGCCATCCTCCAGCACCAGGGACACTCAGAGCACCACAGCCACAGATAACAGCCCCTGGTGTGCCCAGCCGTTCGTGATCCAAGAGCTCCAAGCGTTTCTGGACTGGTTTACTTTCCTATCTTTGGTGTATTCAGTTCTGCTCATGACAAACTTGTCGATAAACGAGCCTGGTTTCATGCCTTGGAGCAGATGGAGGATGTGTGGGTGATGTCCTGGGAAACGGTGTCTTATCGGAGTTTCTGGCTTGGCCATGAGGTGTCAGCACACTGAACACAGCACAGCTGGAGCAGGGCTGGCAGGGGGTTGTCAGAGCAGGACTCATGCTTCAGTGCCAAAACTGGGGCGTGCTTGTGCCCCCAGCCTGGACCCACCTCCTATTAATTAATAACTTTTTAATTTTAAAGCACCCTGATTAAGAGACAGCTGATTGCTGGGGGAAATGGCGTGCCCCTCACGAGCAGCTGTGTGCTGAGTGGCAAAGCATCCTTCCTTCATCCGAACCAAAACTGATCCCAGCAGCATCAAGGAGCGCAGAGCCCTCCTGCATTAGCTCCAGCTTCCCAGTGCATGGGTTTGAAACCATGGCTCGACCTGGAAACACCTGGGGAGATCCAAGCCAAACCCCTGTTGGTGTTTTGGGCCCCTCCAAGCTGGGATTGATGCATTGCCACAGACTGTCTGATACTGAGAGTGTTGGACTGCTGCCTTCCTTGTGTCAGTGTTTGAAGGTGGTTGTTTTATTCCCTGGAGGAATTTCCTTGGTGTGTGTTCTGTGGATCCCTGTTCTGTACCTTGGCCATGACCTGTGACTTCTGATGTGCTGTTTTGTACTTTCTGATTATAAATGGAGTTTTTCCTGTGTGGCTGGTGTGGTTCCACACGCTCAGTCCTGCTGTGGGATTTAAATCTCTCCGCACACACCCCCACTGCTCCCCGTTTCCCCCAGGCCTGAGCTGACACTTCCCACCACAGGGCAGTTTGGGAAAATCAAGAGGCTGCTTCTGTCTCCAAAGAGTCTTTCCCAGGGGAGCCAAGGGTTGGGCAGGAGGCTGCTGGCCCTCACTGCCCGTGGTGCTCCTCTTGTACAAACACACGTTGGCTCTCGTTGGCTTTGCTCTGTCAGAGGGACCTGGTCTTGCTCTGCAGTCCCTGACAGTGACACTTGTTACTGATGAGACACAAATCTGGTGTCTTCTGCAATTTTTTGTGTGAATGTTGTTATTCAGCCAGTCCTGGCAGGACACTGGTGATGTATAATCCAGGAAACACAACAGGAAGACATCGTGATGTGCCACAGAAAATAATACAGTATTTAATGTTATGTTACATCCTACTGTAAATATTTCTCTCATTGGTTTGGGGCTTCTCTTGGGCACCTCCTTGCCTTTGAATACTCCTCGTGCTCATCTTCCACATCACAGGAAGGAGTTCAGATGCAAAACTGCCGCTCTGTCAGGGCTGGGACACCCGGTGCAGCAACATCCAGCCAGGTACACGCCTATCCCAGAGGCCAGCACTTGAAGTTCCCAACATTTATCCCTTCAGGGCACTGGTTTTTATTCCCCAAATATCTTTTCCCCCAATATCCTTCAACTACAGCTCTTTTCCCTGGGGGCACAGGGCCCTGCCCTGTGCATCTCAAGCCCGTGCCCGGCGCTCCTCCCTTTGCTTTGGCTCTCCCGGGTGCCTGCTGGCTGCAGGTTGGAAGTGACAGCTCCGGAGGCCCCGGCTCCCTCCTGCCACCGCGCTGTGCTCGCACGGTGACATCTGAGGCTGTGTCCCCCGCTGGAGGCCTGGCGTGCCGGAGTCGGGAGCGCTTTCAGCTCTGGCACTTCAAATCCCCTCGCTGTGCAGAGCCCACTTAGCGCTGCCTGGAGTCACCTGCAGGAATTAGCTCGCTGCAGCAACTTAGACATCCAAGGTATCCCGGTAATGTGAGGGATGTGTAAGGTTAATGACTGGAAAAAGTGATCGCTCCCTGTGGGCAGTTTCTCAGAAAACTCCCTGCTGCTTGGCTGCCAGAAGAAAGGAGATTCCAGCAGCAGCAGCAGCGGCGGCGAGGGAACCCCGTGTCCCCTGCAGAGGCTCCTCTCTCGCACCTCCCGTGGCTGCACAGACCCTCCCACTGCGGCTCCTCGGTGCTGGAGGAGCTCCCATGCTCCAGGTGCCGCAGGATGGGCTGCAGTGGTCCAGCTCTGGGTGTTCGCAGAATGAACTTGGAAGGAAGATTCTTATCCGAGTGGTTCTCCAAGTGCTCCACAACCAAGTGTGGAGATCCCACACCCGCTGTGGGATGGGCTCCTCCAGGTTCCTTCACTCAGGCTGACCCACAGCTGCTGGGATTTGTTGTTTGGACCAGCCTGGAAAACAAGAGCAGCTTCTGGGGTTCCCCTGCACCTCCATGAGGGCTCTTCCCAGGCTGCCTCAGCCACCAGCCTCAAGGGGACACTGTTGGGATAGGATGGGAGCGAGTCCCACGCTGGTGATCCTCATCCTTCTCTGGAGAGATGGGGCTGCCACTTCTGGGGTCACAGCCTGTGCTGGGGAGGAGAGCTGTGTGTGGGAGCATGGCCAGCTCGGAGAACCTGGTTAAAATCTCCAGGATCTGTTATCCAGGCATCTCTCAAATCTCCCTCCAAGCCTGACATTTCCCTCTCCTCTCCAGCTGGGCCACACGGCCAAAACACCGAGGGGTTGTTTCTTCCCTGGGGTCTGGGACTGTGCATTGCTCAAGTCTCATTAATTTAAAAATGGAACAAAGAATGCTCAGCATCCAGCAGGATCAGGCCTCGGGAGCAGGAAGTACCAGCTGGCCCGGGAGAGGGCAGGTTCCCATGGGATTCCCAGTGTGGTTTTGGCAGGCGGCGTGGTTGGGATGGTTCCGCAAGCAGGCTCTTCCTGCCTGGAATGCCAGGCCTGGAAGAACAGCTGACTCAGAGCGTGACAGCTCCTCACAGCATCCCCTCCTGAAAGGAGCTGTCAGGGAGGGTTCCTGACACCGCTGCCTCTACATTTTGTGCGGGTGGCTTGAAAGCCGAGCTGTAAACCGAGCCCACGTCATGGTGCTCTTGGAAACGCCTGCCCGTGGGTGGAATTCACCTCTGAGCAGCGCCCGGCAGCCCACCCCGCTCCCAGAATAGGATGCCAGCACAGCCAAAGTGCTTCGTGCTGCATCCACCCCAACATCTGAATATCTGAGCTGTGATAAACACACGATGAAAGAATCACCGTGACTTGGCTCTTTGGGGTGCAGGACAAACGCAGTCATGGAATAATTTTGCCCTTGCCACGAGGGATATGTTTTATGCATTTTGCAATTCACCTGGCCCAGAAGCAGAGGTGAGCACCTCACAGGATCCCTGTCAGTCAGAGGTTCCCAGATCTCTTCTGCACCACACTAAAGAGGAAAAGATAAGCTCTTGCAAGTCAGTTTACTTTTTAAAATTCATGTTGCCATAGCAGCTCAGCACACTGTCTCAAGTCCTCCTTCTTGCAAAACTTTGATCACCATGAAAACAGAATTATGTTGTTCTCCAACACATTCTACACATAAATATATTGAAGTTCCCATAGTTCATGCCTCAACACCTCTGCAAAGACCTCTTTTCTTTCTTGCTCACAAAGAATTTCTCTGGCCAGAGGTCAGTGCTTTAAAGCTTGGTTTAAAGGCATCTCCTCAGCACCTTCGTGGTCCTGCTGCTCGTGTTGCCAGCCAAGGTTCTGGTTCCAGTGGTTTCTAACACACTCTGGTGCACCACAGCGCTGAGCCCAGCCACCAGCTGCTGTCCCCAGGATTGCAGGGATACCCTCCTCCCTTGGCTCTGCTCCAGCCTCTTCCCTGAAGTTTGGAAAGAGCCCAGATCCCACTGAAATATCCACTCGTTTGTTGCTATCCAAGGGAAGCACTAAGCTATGTTATCCCCTCCAGTCCCATCACGCTGGATTCCCTCTGCCCCCAGGGAAGGAGTCTGTCACCCCTCTTGGGATGAGATGGATCAGCTGTGGGAATGGTTTATTATTGGCTTTAGGGGATGAACTCTGGGCTGGACAGGAGTTCTCTGTGGGTGGGGTTTGGTGACAGCTCTGGCTGGGATCACCTGACACCAGTGGCTTTAATGAGAGTTCTGCATCCAGCACCAGTGTGCAGGCACCTGCTGCAGCTCCCGGGGCTGTGGTCTCTGCAAGCTCTGCTTTCAGCCTCAGGAGTCCTGGAATCATGGAATGCTTTGCGTTGGAAGTGACCTTAAAGCCCACCCAGTTCCACAGGGACACCTTCCACTATCCCAGGCTGCTCCAGCCTGGCCTTGGACACTTCCAGGGATCCAGGGGCAGCCACAGCTTCTCTGGACACCCTGTGCCAGGGCCTCCCCACCCTCACAGGGAAGGATTTTTCCCCAATATCCCATCTAACCCTGCCCTCTGGCAGTGGGAAGCCATTCCCTTTGTCCTGTTACTGCTTGCACTTGTAAATAGTCTCCCTCCACCTTTCTTGTCAGATGTCCCATTTTTCCAGCTGCATTCACCAGCAATAGTGGAAAAGAAGACCAAGGGGAAAAAAAAAAAAGGAAATTAGGCTAAATATAGACAAATTTGGAATAAGAGCCTACACAGTCATTTGATTGAACAGCTCATTACCCCAAGCCCCCCTTTTGCTGTTGTTGTTCATGTGAATCCACCTCCTTGCACAGAGAAGACCCTCCCAGACCAGGACTGGGAAAGGTCAGTGGAATTTTTATTAATACTCACAGCCAGACTTCTTCCAGTCAGCTTTTTTTTTTCCCCCCAATAACTGAAGGGAAAAAAAAAAAAAAAAGAAGAAGAAGAGGAAGAAAAAAATTGGGGTAAAAGTTGAAGAACACTTTAATTTATAAGAAAAAGAACTAAATAATTGATGTAGTCATGGTGCCAAAGGTAATTTCTGCTGCTCCCTCTATCTCACAAAGACATTTAGCATTGATTGAGATCAAAGTATCAAAAACCCCTGCTGCTGAGCTGAAAGGCAAAACTTTCGGCTGCCTTTCTCCGCTCTAATAATATCGTCTTTATGTAGTTAATAAACTGCACACTTCAGTCAAACTATATCATTACAGAAGACTTAGGGAGCTAATAATTTAAAAGCAAAGAATTGCCTCTGTTCTTCGCTTTGAACTAAACAACATTCTGTTGAATGAGGGGGACATCAAAGCTTTGTTACTATTACCAATGTGGCTGGAGCATAGGGCCGCACAGAGTGTGTACTTCAGTCATCAAGAGAAAAAAAAAAGATTAAAGATATTGGCTTATCAACCCACAGGCAGAACCAGGTGTTTTCTTTTCTGCTGTGCAAGCATCAGGTGGTTTGCTTATCAATGAGTTTTCTTGTTAAATAGATGTACATGACTTAGGCTGATCCCGCCGATCCCGCGGCCCTTTTCTTTCCTGAGCCATCTTTGAAAAAGTTGGGCTGTGGGGATGTTTGTTTGCGGGAGGACGCTTTAATTGGGCCTTTTGTGCAGGGCCAGCTCCCGTTCCTGCTGCGCTGTCCCTCCCCTGTCGTGCCAGGTCCCTCCTTGCTCCCACCTTTCCCCCTCCCACGTGCCGTGGGGCAGCCTCCACATGAGGGGCAGCCTGATCCTCTGGGCATGCACCAGGGTGGGGTTAGATTGGATATTATTACCAATTTTTCATGGGAAGGGTTGTAAAGCATGGAACAGCCTGCCCAAGGTGGATGGCCACCACCCCTGGAAGCAGAGTCACCACAGAGTCACTGATGGAGTCACCATCCCTGGAAGTGTTCAGAAACCACGTGGATGTGGCACCTGGGCACAGGGGTTAGTGGTGCTCCTGGGTTGTGGTTGGACTTGATGATCCTAAAGGTCTTTTCCAACCTTAATGATCCCATGGTTGACCCCCCGCCTGCCATCCCATCCCCACCGCTTCAGCTCCTCCCTGGCAGAGCTGGCTCTGCTCTCCTAGGGCAGAACTGTGTCCTGGCCACCCAGGAGGAGCCTCTGGCACGGCTGGGAGTGAGGGAGGCACCGTTCTGTGTCAGGGTACACTTTGTGGTGATAGAGAGACAGGCCCTGAGGGCCAGAGAGAGAGAGAGAGAGAGAGAGCCTCTTTCCTGGGCCAGGAGGTGACCCTGGGGCTGTATCCAGGTCACCAGGGATGGGCAGGGAGAGGATTGTGAGTTTGTGGACAGGGCAGGACCTGTGAGAGGTGATGGTTGTAGTTTGTGACCTTTAGGGTATTGTTTGCCTGTTACCATAACAGGCAAAATCGGGGCACTACCCCAGGTGATTGGGGGACACTGTGGGGAACATCTGTCCTGTTTATAGGATGTGATATCCTGGGTGTGCTGGGATTTAGGGGAAATTCTGGCTGCCTAATAAAGGACTTTGCATCTCCCTCTTGTGTGTGGAGCCCATGCCCATGTGTGATCACTGCAGTCCTGCTCCTTCCTCTCTGCGTGGGGAGGACAGGGAGCTCCTGGGTCCTGCTGCTACGTTCTCCAAGAGCTGCTTCTTCCCCCTCTCACGTGGCAGGGAGTGGCCTGGGGGGCTCTGGCACTGCCAGGAGTGGGTGTCCATGGAGGGTTTGAGTGTGGAGATCCTGAACTCTTTGATGGGTGTGAGAATCACTCGTGTTCATCCCAGCAATGCTTCTTTGCCAGAGGTTTTTTCTCCAAATATGGCCCTGGGGGACAGAGGGGCTTTCCTTCTCAATCCCACCGAAACACAGAGCTTTTCCTGGGGCATTGGGCAGGGGTAGGATCAGTAAAACCAGTCCAAGGAGCCTTCAGGAGCTCTCCTCTCATCCGTGCCTTCCCTGCGTGGCCACATCTGCCTGTGCGTGTCTGGGTCTGACTCCAGGTTGGAATTGCTGTGGTTTTTGACTGGAAACCCTTGAATGTGGGGCTGTGGTGTGAGCCCTGAGGCCTCACCAGCACAAACCAGGTCAGCCATGGGGCCAGGGGGCCTCTGAACCCCCCTGCTCTGGTCTCCTGGGCTGGATGGGTCCCTGGATTCTCCAGGCAGCCCTGGGAGCTGGCAATGTGGTGTGGGCTCTATTATGGGATACTTGCACTTCTTGAATGCCACTTTTCATTTGCATCAAAAACTCTCCTTGGTTCTTGGCAGTCTGGGTCTCATCCCCTATTAAAGACTGGAATTTAAAAAAGCAGAAAATAATGGCTTATTTCAAAGTAACAATTCGAGTGCTTTTTGAAACGCTGTCCTTATTCAAAACCACTTAAATTTATACATATTTCTAAGTCGTTATTATCCTCAGAGGCTGAACCAATTTGGGTCTTGATTTCTCCAAGTGTTCTCCTGGATTTCTGTGTCAGAAAGTTGAGCTGCCATGTGAGCGGATTGGACGTTAACCACAGGTAACAAATGGTTTCCTGGGAATTATTGCTGAATTGTTCTTTAAAATACTTTGCAAAGCCTGTTGCTACGAGGAGAAAAATCGTAGCAAAAGGATTTTGGGAAAGGAATGATCTGGTTTCATCCTGTTGAGGAACAGGAGTGTGTGCCTGAGCATACTTGCAGACGTGTGCACGTGTGTTCTTTCGTGGGCTTGGCTGTTTTCTCAGTGGAATTGGCTTTGCCCTGCCTTGAGAGTGGGATTTTAGACCTGCTGGGGGGCTCTTTTTGCCTTTAATTTTGGCAAGATCAGAGCAGTAATGTAATGATGTGACCAGAGAGGAGCTTGTCCATCACAGATACCACGTGCAGGCCGTGTGTGTTGTGTGAGGATAGAAATAACCAAATGGGGAGGTGGGAAAGGGTCTTGTAGCCTCTCTGGCTCAGCCAGCACGTGGTTCACACACAGACGTGGAGCCACAGCTCTAAGAACTGCTCGCTGAGATGTTGTTCTCATCTGCCAGGGATGCTTTGAGCTGCTCTGAGCTCGACAGACTGATGCCATCCTGGAGTGTGTCACACCTGAATCCACCTGGTTGTCCCTCAGCGGCAACCTTTGAGCCAAAGGGTGTCTTCTGCTTGACTTATTTGGGCTTTCACTGATCATGGAATCAGAGAATCATCGAGGTGGGAAGAGACCTTCAGGACCATCCAGTCCCACCATCACCCTGACACCACCACAATCATCCCTAAACCACAGCCCCATGTGCCACATCCAGATTCCTCTTGAACACTTCCACGGTGACTCCACCACCTCCCTGGGCAACTCATCCCAATGCCTGACCACTGACAGGGTCTGTTGGACACAGCACCCAAGGTCTGCACCCAGAAATCAGCACGAGGTGGGGTTTTATTGGATACAACCTTCAGGGCAATGTGCTCAAAGCGAATCCTGGAGCGCAGCGTCTGCCTGGCTGTCCATCCGTCTGTCTGCCTGTCTCTCTCCAGGGAAACTCATCCCTGGAGTGGTTGTTTCTGCAGGATTTGTTCACAACAGTGCTGAGAGTGAGGAGAGAGGTTCTGGCTGGACAGAGCTGCAGAGCTGGAGGCTCTGGAGCCAAGCTTTGCAAGATGTGGTAACACAAAGATAATAAAGCGCCTCCGATGGAGTGCAAGGCAGAGGGAAGCTGTCTTTAGCCTTTACCAAAACCACTGTCAGTCCTTTGCCTTTGCACAGCACAGCTCTAGCAAAGCTAATTGGGTTAGTGCCTTGCAGGGGGTTCTCAGTGTCTGCAGGAGATGGGCTGCTGCAAACACCTTCCCCTTCAAGGCACACAGCGTTGCCTTTTTCACACCACAGCTCTCTCCCTGGCTTCTGTTCTCGAAAAGCAAAAGTCCCAGGCTGTTCTTCAGTATCAGCCATTACAGTGTTTCAGCTCTTTCCTCCCAGCCATTTTCAAATGTTCAACTTAAAAGGAAAATGTTTCATTTTAGGCCAAATCCCCCCCTCCTCTCCCTTTTCC
>VZRS01011864.1:0-43139 GCA_013398055.1 Ifrita kowaldi
AAAAATAAAAATTAAAAAATAATTTGGGAAATCACTGCCACAACAACGGACAAAGAAAGCCAGTTGGCACCCCTGAGCCCTTGTCTGCACAAGGTCTACTCAGAAAGAAAACATGTAAGGAGTTTTACTTAGAAAGTTAGAATACATAAATGAATGATAATATGTGACAAAATGGCTTATGGCTTTTAGGCAAACATAGCAAATACCGTTACTTAGTGGGTTGTACCTATTGTTAAATATTTTTTCCAAATTAATTCCTTTTTTAACAAAATCATGAACATCATGTTCCACTTACAGCATCTCTCTACACCAATAGTTACACACTCTATTTTGCTAGATTTGCCTAATTAAAAAAGCTAGAAAACAAAAACCATAAGGTTGTGTGCCATTTAACTAAGTGCCTTATATGTAAATTTCTGAGGACAGCTTTATGTTCTATGTTAGGTGACAGTAATATTTCATTATTGTGAGGGCCAGAGCATCTACAGGAATTGAATTATTCCTGTTACTTTAAACTTTAAGTCTACAGTTTCTTCACCATCCCACAGTCCAGTTCTGTGCAGAAGGCTTTAAGTAACTGGCATCCTGAGTCAGGTGTGAGGATACCATGAGCTGCACGATCACGTCAGCAGGTACAGAGTATTAGCATGGCGATACACACATTTGTGTCAGACTGCAGCAAACCAGCCTCTAATAGCAGGCAGTCTTTGTCTCCTTTATGCAGCACAGCTTTTATATCATCACGTGTTTTAATCTTCCTTCCCGTTCAGGGCAGGTTTTCTGCAGAGATGGGAATGTGCACAGTGCAGGCAGTGAGGGTGTCTCACACCCAACAGGCTCTGCTGCTGGGCACTTGGTGGTAGGCGTACCACAAAGGATGTGAAATCCCACTTCATTGTTCTTTTTGACTGCATCAAGCATAGGCTTCCTACTCTTCTCTTCCAGGCCCTTACTAACCCAGTGTATCAGCTGCTGTCACGCTGTGTTACTCCTGCCTCTGCTTTGCTACTTGACAGCTGAGTGCCCCCAGTTCTCCAACAGTCCTTTTAGTGGTTTTCACATGTGGACTGCGTTTCTTGAACCGACCCATAAGAACTGTACCACTTTTCCTTCCTCATTCTTGCAACAGACCACTTTCCTGGATGGTATATTAAAGAAGCCAACTGTGTTGGTCTAATAAGCCCCATACATATTAGGATGAACTATGGGGCACTCCATACTTGTTCTTCCTACTCAGATTGACTTGCACAGCTACAAAATTCAATTAACACAATGTACAGTCTTCACCAACATGCAATAACATAGTCATGTCNTGACTGCATCAAGCATAGGCTTCCTACTCTTCTCTTCCAGGCCCTTACTAACCCAGTGTATCAGCTGCTGTCACGCTGTGTTACTCCTGCCTCTGCTTTGCTACTTGACAGCTGAGTGCCCCCAGTTCTCCAACAGTCCTTTTAGTGGTTTTCACATGTGGACTGCGTTTCTTGAACCGACCCATAAGAACTGTACCACTTTTCCTTCCTCATTCTTGCAACAGACCACTTTCCTGGATGGTATATTAAAGAAGCCAACTGTGTTGGTCTAATAAGCCCCATACATATTAGGATGAACTATGGGGCACTCCATACTTGTTCTTCCTACTCAGATTGACTTGCACAGCTACAAAATTCAATTAACACAATGTACAGTCTTCACCAACATGCAATAACATAGTCATGAATTTGGATTCTATGCTGTAATTACTCACGAACAAACTGATCCCAGGAGCACACCTCAGGAAGATCTTTTCGATTAGGATCTCATCTTTTTCAGTGTAATTATGCCACGCAGTAGGCGTAAGTATTTCTCTTTTTCTTTCTTAGCTGTCTTGCATTTGAAGCATTCCTTCACGCTAGCCATGAGAAAATGTGATTGATTCTGTGATATGTCTAAAAATCCTACAGAACAGTAGGTAAGCATTATATAGGGAGACATTTCTGCTATGTTCTTTATAAATACATACACACACATTTTTGTCTGCTGTTGGCTGATTCTTTGACTTGATCTATTTGAGCCTAAACCCCAAACTCATGATGGCTGGCATCCTCCAGGAACTTATTCCCAAATGGATAGCATAAATGGGGAGGTTCTTTTAAAATAAAGAATAAGATTAGTGCTTATATTCTCAGTAAGGAAAATGCCTGAAAAAATTAAATTGTGACCTGCATGACTACCTTTGATATTAGTATATTACTATAATGATATATTACTATACATAATATATTACTATGATGGGATAGACAAAAAAAATGAACAAAAGAGTAGGTGACTCCACTCTGGACCAACCAATAGGTGTGAAAGTAGTCCCCAAACCAATGCTAGCAGGAGAAAGAAAGATGTCTCTTCCTGTTGCTCACTGGCAAGTATACGAGAGACTAGAAAGTAATTACTATTTAAGACTTCCCCCTTTCAGTGTTCGAAGTCCCCAGCTCAGAGAGCACAGTTTTGCTACAGTACTGCTCCAATCTGAAGCTGTATTCCCAAAACTCAGACTGTGATAGCAGGAGAGAAAAAGGCTGACAAGTAGGCGTTGAATTTGTGCCTTAAAAGATGCACTCATCACCTACTAAACTGCTCGCAAAACAATGTTAGGATATAAACTCCCAATTGTGTTGCAGTGTGTAGCTGATGTTCAGTGTGAAAGACAATTTCAAGGTTTCAAACACTGAAGCTTTGAGTTTAGGCTGATAGGGGTCCCTGTTTTGTGATTGGTTACTTGAAACTGAATCTCCACATTTTCATTATTTCCTTGCATATCTAGAGGGGAAAGAGTGTTTCCATGCAATCTCAGGTTTAACAAGAAAACTAAACAAGGCTTTAACATTTCCATTTAATATTTCCTCTGACAAGTTCATTTTTCTTTATTTTCTCATGGAGTTCTGTTTCCTATTCTGTGTAATAAATACATAAAATTTTCCTCATGAGTGGATTGTGGCATTATAGCAAAGAAAAATTGCACCAATTTTTCAGTCTGGCATGTTTATTATAATTCTTCGCAATAATTGTGAAGACACCAGAAATCAATCCTTCTCACTTTCATACCAAATTGTTATTAGAACAAGAAAAGGAATTATTCACCTTAACCCATTACAGATGCATTCGCATTAATACAACAAATACTGTTATTCCATTTTGAACAACTTGCTATGTAAAACATGCCTTGTCTTACTCATCTTTTATCCTTCAGGAGCAATCTTCTATAGCACAAAAGTCAAACTACATGAAGTCACAGATGGAATGGAATTGTTTTGGAAAACCAGGAGGCAGATACAACAGCCTACAGATTCATGCTCTGGGAGCATACCTCCCTCACCTAACACAAGTGTGGAAGAACAACATAGCACAGCAACCAAAGAGGAGCTTATTGTAGACAGATACTGAAACATTTTAGTGAAGAAAGATCAGAACAATTAAATAATTACTGTCAATACACACCTGCTCCAAATTGATTTTAAAATCCTTCCTCTTTCTTTTACCAACATGGATACACTCTCATTCCAAAAAAAATTTTTTTAATTTGTTTTAAAATCGTGAGTTATGAGCATCCTGATAAAAGCATTGGAAGATTATTATCTTATCTGATCATGTACTATTGGGATCTCCGAGATTATCAATAATGAATGCAAACTTAGAAGCAGGTTAAAACAGAAAACACAGTATGACTGTTGAGGTTTAAGAATTTAGTGCTCCCACTGAGATTCTCCAAACTGTGCTGCCACTCCGTCATCTCCCTTCCCTCTGCATCGAGCTGGAGAGGAGAACTGGAGGTACAAAAGGTAAAGATAATGGGTTGAGATTAGAACAATTTACTGGAAACAGCAATAAGATAAGGAAAGAACAGTAACAGCAACAATATTAATAGCAAAAGTGCAGAAGAAAGAGAGAGTGAATCACATACAAAAAATGCTCACCACGGAGATCGACCTGACCACATTCACCCTGACCACTCCCTGCAGCTCGGAGCTGGTGTTACCCAGCTGCCCCTCCGGCTCGGACCCGGCACCACCACACCTACTCGCCCTCCAGCACGGTCCCAAACAGGACCATTCCCAAACACTGGTACAGATAGGCCACACTGCTGGCTGCAGGAAGGGCTTAGCATCTAAATACAAGCTCTACCGTGACACTTTCCCATACCCATCTTATTTACAAGTTATACAAATAAAATTAGTTTAAAGGTATTGGCCAGTCAGTCTAACAATTTGATATCTTGCTAGGATATCTGAGCTCTTCCTCAAACTGGCTGGGCAACAGTCCATTAAGACAAATTTGACTCATATTTCAACACCAATCTCTGGTTTATACTTCCTATGTCTGAAACAAGACCAGCCCAAACAGCTGAAAAAATTACAATGATTAATTTCATTGATACAAAACCACATGCAGAATGCTTTCCAAAGGTAATACTAAGACAGCAGGAAAAACTACAATTTCCCATAAAGGGGGATACACAGTAATGTGTGAGCTCAAAACACATCTCTCTGATTTTCTAAAGAAACAGTTGCTGTCTAGCTTTACCAACTTGTGCAATTTAAAAATGATTACTCTGTACATTTTAGTCAGTTTATAAAATGCAGCCAAGAAATATGTGATTGCAAGGACATCTAAAAAACCACAGAAATACAGATGAACTTTCAATAAATCATCTAAACCATCTGCCTAAATCATCTATGCACTGCTGCAGTATAAATTACACCTCTATTCCTTCAAGAAAAGGTCCTACCTTTCCTTAAAACTTCTGAGATAACACAACATTCCTGTGCAGTTTAGTCTATTGCTTTACTAAATATTTAGTCAGAGTTTTTCCCGAAGCACAGCATAAATATTTGTGTGTGAAAAAATTAGGCCAATTGCTATTTGTTTATTTCCTTCATGCCCTGCCACCTCCTTGGGACAAATATTGAGAGCCCTCTCTATAGCAACCTAGTGCAGAGCAAAAGGCTTACGTACTTATTCCTGCCATCTCCTTCTCTCCCTTCTCTTGCCTTCTTTCCTCCCTTCCTACACCACCTCAAACTTTGCCTTATAGTATGCATCTACTAAATCTCTTCTTCTTTTATTAAGCTTAAAGTGTTATGACAAAACAGCTTAAACATATCTGTATCTAAAACCTGGTATGACATTAATTTGCAACAGTTCACCTATTTCTGTAACTCAGCTCCATCAATGGGCTCTGAAAAATTCATATTCAACCTCTGCTATCATGTATACAAGGAAACAAGTCGATACAACCTGCTACAATCTATGTTTTAGGTTTTTGAGTTTTAAAAGAGGAATAAATGAATGATGAATATGAACTACTTAAAAAGTTCCTGAAGCAAAGCAGAGATAGCCCAAATTTTGTTTTCTTTTGAACAAGAATACTACTGCCCAACTATACACTGTAGTATGGAAGAGTTTTGGTATGCATGCAATGCAATCGAGAGAAGAAAAAGTTTCAGCAGTTTGGCAGCCAAAACATAGAACAGCCAAAACAACTGAACCTGGAAGGAGCAGAAGAGCTTCTGAGAACACGCACTCTTCTTCAGATCTGCATCAAAAGCAACAGATCTCAAGGTAACAACAGGACAGGAACAAGTACTCCCAAATTTAACACCATGATGTTATTTATCAGACATTCTGAATGAAAACAGTGGTTAGGAGTGGAGGCAAATATGTATGTTCTTTAAGCATCTCTAGGCTTACATTAATATTTCATTTTTCTACAGGATCTTTTCTCAAATTGCCAGAAAATATAAGAGGAGATGAGCAAACTAAAGTCTTGTTTCTGTGACTGTCTCATTTGCAGAAGAAGTGCACAGCAAACAATTATGCAAGAGAAACTAAAGAAAGGGAGCTGGATCACTTGATTATGGATTGCATGGGAAACAGCTTTTATCACTAACTTTCCACAGTCCCAGAAGTGTTGTAGGCAGATCACTGAGATCGGTTCTTCAAGAGTTAAAGAGTCAGTGTGCCCTGGCAGTGTGCCCTGGCAGCCAGGAGGGCCACCCATGTCCTGGGGGCATCAGGCACAGCATCGCCAGCTGGGCAAGGGAGAGGATTGTCCAGCTCTGCTCTGCACTGGGGCAGCCCCACCTCGAGTGCCGGGGGCAGTTTTGGGTGCCTCAACACAATGAAGATCTAAAGCTGTTATAGAATGTCCAAAGGAGGGCTATGAAGGGTGAGGGCTCTGAAGGAGAAAGCCAAGGAGTGGATGAGGTCACTTGACTTATTCAGCCTGGAGAAGAGGAGATTGAGGGGAGACCTCAAAGCTGTCTACACTTCCTAACAAGGGGAAGGGGAGGGGCAGTCATTGATCTCTTCACTCAGGTGACCAGTAACAGGACCCAAAGGAACAGCATGAAGCTGTGCCAGGGAGGTTTAGGTTGGACATTAGGAAAACTTTCTTCACCCAGAGGGTGGTTGGGCACTGGAACAGGTTCCCCAGGGAAATGGTCACAGCACGAAGTCTGATGGAGTTTAAGAAGAGTTTGGACAATGCTCTTGGGCACATTGTGTGACTCTTGGGGTGTTNGGGCCACCCATGTCCTGGGGGCATCAGGCACAGCATCGCCAGCTGGGCAAGGGAGAGGATTGTCCAGCTCTGCTCTGCACTGGGGCAGCCCCACCTCGAGTGCCGGGGGCAGTTTTGGGTGCCTCAACACAATGAAGATCTAAAGCTGTTATAGAATGTCCAAAGGAGGGCTATGAAGGGTGAGGGCTCTGAAGGAGAAAGCCAAGGAGTGGATGAGGTCACTTGACTTATTCAGCCTGGAGAAGAGGAGATTGAGGGGAGACCTCAAAGCTGTCTACACTTCCTAACAAGGGGAAGGGGAGGGGCAGTCATTGATCTCTTCACTCAGGTGACCAGTAACAGGACCCAAAGGAACAGCATGAAGCTGTGCCAGGGAGGTTTAGGTTGGACATTAGGAAAACTTTCTTCACCCAGAGGGTGGTTGGGCACTGGAACAGGTTCCCCAGGGAAATGGTCACAGCACGAAGTCTGATGGAGTTTAAGAAGAGTTTGGACAATGCTCTTGGGCACATTGTGTGACTCTTGGGGTGTTCTGTGCAAGGGCCAGGAGTTGGACTTTCCTACCAAACCAGGATATTCTACCATACATGTGCCTTAAGCAGGACCAGAACCAGACTCAAGCACAGCATTCTCCCTGACCCAGTGGCTCTAAGGTGCCTACAGCTCAGTGCACCACATCCTTATTGTTATACAGCAAAGGATTTGAGTGTTACAATGGTGGTAATCGTAAGAAGGACAAGGCACAATATGCCTTCTTTACTGTGCTCTGTTCATGCAGTGTAGATACACTCTCAAATTCTGACAGCACTTTTTCTTCTGGTTTTCCTCACCATGACAATGGCAGCCTTAGTGCATAACTGAGTTTTAGCATTAGATACCACTGTATGTCAGCTATGTCCTTGCTTATTTGAGAAATGTGACATATTGAGCATTTTAAATTTTGGACTAACTACATGTGTGTTAGGAACAAAGGTGAATCCAACATCACTTGAATTCAGTTTGGGGGTTATTCATCACTTGGAACAAGCAGAACCAGTAATTATTCTTGAAGAACTGGAATTACTGGTTCATCAATAAAGTTCTTTATTTTTCTCTCTTCTGTCACTTGATATGCTTCTACAACAACACTGCATCCTACCTAAACATTTCAAAGGGGACTTTACAGTTACTTAATTCCACACCATTATTTTTGGTACAACCCCAGCTTCTGCCTTACTCTATAAAAGGGAATAGCACTTCATTTCAGTAAGCTGCCTTTCTCTGACAATTTTTAATATGCCACAGGAAAGTGGGTGCCAATCTTTTTCAGAAAAACTCGATATAGTTGAGTTGATTGAAAACCACAAGTGAAATATTGTTCCTAGGGACATTTTCTATTCTTGGCCAGCAATGTTGATTTGCTCTTCCTATGTAACCATTGAATCTAATATCACCTATGCTCTTCCATAATTTCAGAAAGCAATTAGCCATTCCTTCACTAACAGGATTCCTGTAGTCTAAATGCAGTAAAATTCACCATGTTTCTTAAGTACATTGTCATGCTTCCTGTAGGAATATTGAATTGAAAAGTAGCAATGATACATATAAATGCTGCTGTGGGCATGACTAATCCGGTCCACACAATGGCTCAGGATACTGCAGACCGAAACTTTTAGTTTGTCACTTTCCTCCTAATGGCATCTTACACAAAGAGGAATGATAAACTGTTCTGGCAAACTTGCTCCCAGATTTTCCCCTGAATGAGGCTGCATAGAACCTCCCTCGTCCTATCTGAAGGGGTGCCAAAATGCAGGCACCTCTCATATGCCAGGCAGAGGCGAGAGCCCTGCGTGTCAGACACAGGGAGAGCTGAGAACACCCATCTCCACAGCCATGGGGTGAGGGTGCAGCCAACCAGGGCAGGAAGGGTCAGTCACTCCGTAGGGACAGCCCAGTTCCTGGCCTGGGTGGGATGAAGTGTGCAGGTGTGTGCCCAGGGTTGGATATGGTGACACTGTCCTGCTCCCAGCTGTGCAGCCACAAGGCTGGAGGTCTGACAGGCAGCCCACCACTGATGTAAGCACTGTTCATAGTGGTGCTGTAAAGTACTCCCTAACTTGCTTGTGAAGTGTTTCGCTGTGTGTACGCAGTATTTTAGTTTAGGAAACACCTAAATTTAAGCTCATTATGCAGCAAACCCGTGCTGGTTTTGTTGCATTATTCTAAGCTCCTGACAGTGTTTAACGAGATCGTTTACTTGTTTATCTGTCATGGTTGAATGGAAATTAAAATTATCATACCAAGATAAGTACCTTATCCATTGCAAGAAAGTATCTGTCTATATTCAGAAAGTGCATCTCTTGGCCACCTCANAGCTGTTATAGAATGTCCAAAGGAGGGCTATGAAGGGTGAGGGCTCTGAAGGAGAAAGCCAAGGAGTGGATGAGGTCACTTGACTTATTCAGCCTGGAGAAGAGGAGATTGAGGGGAGACCTCAAAGCTGTCTACACTTCCTAACAAGGGGAAGGGGAGGGGCAGTCATTGATCTCTTCACTCAGGTGACCAGTAACAGGACCCAAAGGAACAGCATGAAGCTGTGCCAGGGAGGTTTAGGTTGGACATTAGGAAAACTTTCTTCACCCAGAGGGTGGTTGGGCACTGGAACAGGTTCCCCAGGGAAATGGTCACAGCACGAAGTCTGATGGAGTTTAAGAAGAGTTTGGACAATGCTCTTGGGCACATTGTGTGACTCTTGGGGTGTTCTGTGCAAGGGCCAGGAGTTGGACTTTCCTACCAAACCAGGATATTCTACCATACATGTGCCTTAAGCAGGACCAGAACCAGACTCAAGCACAGCATTCTCCCTGACCCAGTGGCTCTAAGGTGCCTACAGCTCAGTGCACCACATCCTTATTGTTATACAGCAAAGGATTTGAGTGTTACAATGGTGGTAATCGTAAGAAGGACAAGGCACAATATGCCTTCTTTACTGTGCTCTGTTCATGCAGTGTAGATACACTCTCAAATTCTGACAGCACTTTTTCTTCTGGTTTTCCTCACCATGACAATGGCAGCCTTAGTGCATAACTGAGTTTTAGCATTAGATACCACTGTATGTCAGCTATGTCCTTGCTTATTTGAGAAATGTGACATATTGAGCATTTTAAATTTTGGACTAACTACATGTGTGTTAGGAACAAAGGTGAATCCAACATCACTTGAATTCAGTTTGGGGGTTATTCATCACTTGGAACAAGCAGAACCAGTAATTATTCTTGAAGAACTGGAATTACTGGTTCATCAATAAAGTTCTTTATTTTTCTCTCTTCTGTCACTTGATATGCTTCTACAACAACACTGCATCCTACCTAAACATTTCAAAGGGGACTTTACAGTTACTTAATTCCACACCATTATTTTTGGTACAACCCCAGCTTCTGCCTTACTCTATAAAAGGGAATAGCACTTCATTTCAGTAAGCTGCCTTTCTCTGACAATTTTTAATATGCCACAGGAAAGTGGGTGCCAATCTTTTTCAGAAAAACTCGATATAGTTGAGTTGATTGAAAACCACAAGTGAAATATTGTTCCTAGGGACATTTTCTATTCTTGGCCAGCAATGTCGATTTGCTCTTCCTATGTAACCATTGAATCTAATATCACCTATGCTCTTCCATAATTTCAGAAAGCAATTAGCCATTCCTTCACTAACAGGATTCCTGTAGTCTAAATGCAGTAAAATTCACCATGTTTCTTAAGTACATTGTCATGCTTCCTGTAGGAATTATTAAATTGAAAAGTAGCAGTGATACATATAAATGCTGCTGTGGGCATGACTAATCCGGTCCACACAATGGCTCAGGATACTGCAGACCGAAACTTTTAGTTTGTCACTTTCCTCCTAATGGCATCTTACACAAAGAGGAATGATAAACTGTTCTGGCAAACTTGCTCCCAGATTTTCCCCTGAATGAGGCTGCATAGAACCTCCCTCGTCCTATCTGAAGGGGTGCCAAAATGCAGGCACCTCTCATATGCCAGGCAGAGGCGAGAGCCCTGCGTGTCAGACACAGGGAGAGCTGAGAACACCCATCTCCACAGCCGTGGGGTGAGGGTGCAGCCAACCAGGGCAGGAAGGGTCAGTCACTCCGTAGGGACAGCCCAGTTCCTGGCCTGGGTGGGATGAAGTGTGCAGGTGTGTGCCCAGGGTTGGATATGGTGACACTGTCCTGCTCCCAGCTGTGCAGCCACAAGGCTGGAGGTCTGACAGGCAGCCCACCACTGATGTAAGCACTATTCATAGTGGTGCTGTAAAGTACTCCCTAACTTGCTTGTGAAGTGTTTCGCTGTGTGTACGCAGTATTTTAGTTTAGGAAACACCTAAATTTAAGCTCATTATGCAGCAAACCCGTGCTGGTTTTGTTGCATTATTCTAAGCTCCTGACAGTGTTTAACGAGATCGTTTACTTGTTTATCTGTCATGGTTGAATGGAAATTAAAATTATCATACCAAGATAAGTACCTTATCCATTGCAAGAAAGTATCTGTCTATATTCAGAAAGTGCATCTCTTGGCCACCTCAGCTTGTTCAGGAATTTCTACTAATTCTTCCCCTCATGAGCAATATTCACAGCTTTCTCTTCCACTTCATGCTGCTTCTACCTCCATGCTCCCCTTTTTCCCACGTCCAAGTCTCTTGATCACCTCAAGACTTGTTTTCCTTTCTCTTCCTCTTAGTGCCACCAGATTTTAAAAGAAAAATTAAGGATTAACTTCTTGCAGCTGTCTCATTGTTCATTCTAGCAATATAAAGTATTTTTAATCTCCTTTTCTTGCTAAACTCCTCTTTTTAAGAGTGTGGTATCTGTTATTCTTTGTGCACAGCCTAGAACAATGGAGTTCATTATTAACTAGCCC
Source organism: Ifrita kowaldi (assembly GCA_013398055.1). Lineage (NCBI taxonomy): Eukaryota > Metazoa > Chordata > Aves > Passeriformes > Cinclosomatidae > Ifrita > Ifrita kowaldi. Next base: position 11,453 of record VZRS01011864.1, read on the forward strand.
ATGAGTAGCTATGTCACCAGCACCATAGTATAAGTGTATTTTATGTATAGAGCCCACATTGCATGTATACACATATGAGTAAACACACATCAGAGATACCATATTAGGTAGCTCAGTAAATTTTAAGAACTGAAATTCAGGAACAGCTAATTTATCCTAGCTTACTTCTGCTTTTTTCCTCTACATACCAATGACAGTTCATTAATACATTCTCAGCATGTTACCAGGAACAGCTGTTAAATAATAAATGCTGTACTGTATTATTTTCAGTAGGTGCTTCAGCAATTAAACTCTGGGTGCTTAATTTCTAGCTCAGTTAGGAAAAATAACTATATTTTATGCAACCAAGTAAAATATGAGGCATTACCAAAGAATAACAGAAACACCAAAATACCTATTGTAGAGAATTATTGTTCTCTGTGAGAAAATGTTGGAAACTCAATGCAAATCAACACATCAGAACCTCATGTATTTCTTTTTTATTTAAATCAATCCACCCTCAGGCAGCACAACTCCTAGGTCTGTGAAAGAGAAGTAGAGAGCCTATGGGCGGAGGCATGGCAAAAAGGGACCCTGAAGTCCCACACTCCCAGAATCAGTCTGCAGCATCATTAACCCAATGCAACAAGAAACCACATTCTACAGCTAACTCTCCAAATATTCACCACTAGCTTGGAGCAATATCCACCAAAAGAAAATCTTCAAAAACACTCAAGAATCAACAATCTTGCGCATTTCAAATTTTAAAATGACTCTTAGCCAAACAGCCTAAAATTAAGAGAAATACTTGAGGAAAAAAAGCCCTACATTTCATTTCATCTGCCTACATAATACATATGGCATTTCCTAAACATGAGAATCAGCTTTGACTACAGAAGGCTATTAAGCTACAAAGCATTAAAAAAAACCCAAACCAAACAGCTACTATCCAGCTTTTCCACTTGCAAGCTATCTTGATTGCCTTAGTCTACACAAACAATTGTTCAATTTAAAAAAGTATTTAAAAATATGGCTAGGACTGCAAACATCCCTGTGAAATGTTTATATTGTCAGCATAGTCTGATTTATATATTTAATTTTATATTTTTTCAATCAAGTTTCTTAAATGTACTGTACCTCTCTGATAGTCATTTATCATTTGAGAAGAAAAGTAACAACTATCACCTTTCAGAGGCTTTCTTGTTTGAAAAATAGTTATTTTAACTATTAAAGCTACTAATGAACTAAGGTTTTATTACCTTAATAAAATAGTACACATAGTAGACTGCAGTATTACCTTGTTCTAGCTTGAAATGTATTCACATGATTTACATCTGGACAATACTACACCATCCGACTCATTATTCTGAATAAGATAATTATTTTATCTCTCCACAACAAGACCAAAATACATGAAATATTAATTCCCCACAGAAATTATTTCCCCAATAATTGCACAAAAAATTCAGACTTATAACATGGTTTTAGTTTCCTTTTAAAAATAAAAGTTAATTTAATATTAAAGAAGCATTAAGAAAAACTGATTGGGGGTTTTTTGTGTGCAAGTATTAGCTTCTGAAACAACCAAACTCTCTGAATGCAAAAGCTTATCACACAGCTGTTAGAAGGACTGCATTCATTAATGTCAGCTATCAATCAGTCACGGCAGAACTCTCCTTAAAACATGAAATGTGATTTGCATAAAGGCCTGCTCACTGTTACTGAGCACTAGTTAATGAATCATTCCTTTCATCTCAAGGTACAGTACCTCATGGAGTATCATCATTACTTAAAGCATAGGAATATTTGGAATTAATTACGTTTTCTTACTTTGTGCTACATATATGTGAAGGTGGTGATGCCCTGGCACAGGCTGCCCAGAGCAGCTGTGGATGCCCCATCCCTGGAAGTGTTCAAGGCCAGGCTGGATGGGGCTTTGATAAACCTGGGATAGTAGAGGGTGTCCCTGCCCATAGCAGGGGGTTGGAATTCGATGATCTTTAAGGTCCCTTCCAACCCAAACCATTGTGTGATTCTGTGATATGCCATGCACCAATCCTGCAAACCTCCCTTTTTCTCTACAGTTCCTCAGTAATCCTGAGGATTTTCACTAGTATTTTTACATTAACAAGGAACTGCTTGACTGGGGTTGAAACTAGCAGAGCTACAAGTCTGCATTAGAAGTACATTAGACTTCCTGCATTATGAAGTACATTTATTAAAAATGACCTGAAGTTGAAAACAAAGAGCGTTTTATACTTGGATGTTAAACTTGGCATACTGAAATGACTAGGAACATCTCACATCTCCTGCTCGCCTGACTCTTATGAGTCAGTCATGAGTCTCATTACATTTCATGGGGACTTTTATGCCACATTTTCAGATTCACAGTACTTCAAACAAACAAAATCCAGGTTCTGGGCCTCACGCTTCAAGAGAAAAAAGCCCTCAAAAATGAAGCCTAAAGGACATGACACAGCAGGACAGTAAGAAAAGCCCAAGAATATTAACTTTTAATGATACATAATTTGGAGGGATCTGTTACATGTGATGGAAATAAGGTAAAGAGTCCTCTGAGCCAGCAAGAACCAAGTTAACTTGAAGAATACACAAACCAGCACCAGTCGAGGCAGATGCACACCCAGCACAACACCCCACGACCACGGGATTGATGCTTCCAGACCCAATCTGCTAGCTCTGCACAGCACAACAACACACCATGCACACAAACCAGCTTGGGTTTGGGAAACAGTGAGATTTCAAACACACTTGTACATTTCCTCATGCATAGCTGATCATGAAATTGCAGTTTCAGAATGTCTGTGAAGTAAGCAAAGTAACCCTGCTTACATTCAGATTACATTCAGTTCTTGCTTTCAACCTTCAGTTCTTTAAAGTAAATATTTTCTTTAAAGGCGGGTGGGAGGGGGGGAAGAGGAAAACTTAAGTTTTTAACAAATTCCACAGCAACAAGAAAGGTTCATGCAAGTTCCGTGACCTGAAACCTTGGCTACATTTTTCAGTAAAGCAGATAATTAGAGGTTAGCCCAAGACCATCATCTTTAAAGAACTTTGACTAATGTCATGTTATGTTTTACATGACAATCACTGTCAGCATAATGCTTCAACTATTACGTAGACAAATGAAACTTCATTCACTTACCTGATGCACGTCTGGTGAATCGGTTTACCGCTGGAGCTGAAAGAAAATACAACATTTTGATTATTTTTGTAGTGGTTTGACTTGCTTTAAGCATAACAATGTTATATTTCATTCAAAGTGTGACAATTATATTAACACCTGATAAGCATTATTTTTGTATCTTCATAGGAACCTGTCACACCATTTGAATACACTTTAACTTTTAAGTAGCTTCGCAAGAGATAGTACATAGTAACTAAAAAGCTTTCAAGACCATTTTCAGCTTTCTAAGAGTTACTGTTACTTACTGCTGTTCCTGACTGCATGTGAAACATTTAGATCTGCATTTCCATTATTAATTGAGTGCACAGAAATTGGCATCTTGCAAACAATAATGCAAGCAGGGATTAAAAGAAATGTAAAAAAATTTACTCTACTTTTACAAAATATACCTATTGGAAATCTGGCACTAAAGATATTCCTATGGAGAAAGAGATTAATTTGTAATCCCATTAAAAGATCAACTTTTGCTTTGACTAACCTTTAAAACTCCTTGGGCAAGTCAATAACAATGCCAACCCCCATCAAAACCCCACTGCAAATGTTTTATAGTGCCATCCTGGCACATCTCCAACTGCATGCTGCAAACATTTGTAATCAGACTCCTGTCTTGTTTCCAACTGGGAGAGACTGCAAAATACAACTTAAACCACACGGCTTTGCCTCTGTTTCATTTCTAGGTTTACTGGCTTCTTCAAGAGCTACTAGAGATAAAATAGATAAATAGTTTTATGTTTTGCCTTCCAAACAGAACCTTCAGCCTTCTCCTAATTAGTAAAAAACACTGGTCTTGAACTCTACTTTCATGTGATGTATTAACTGCTGGAATAAACAGCAAGAAGAAAATCTGAATGACCTAATTTCAAATGTGGGCAGCAGCTACATTAAAAATGTATGGCCTTACAGTGCTTATTAATATTCAACCTTAAAAACTGTTCTTCATGCTTACACAGAACTGAAAAATGAAAAATATAGAACTTTATTTTTTATCCCACTAAATTTTACATGGGAGTTATGCATCCTGTCTTGAACACCTAAGCCAAGAGAAAAAAATTGCTGAGAAAACAGAAGAGACAGCAGCAACAGCCTGAGATGCAAAATGACTTCTTATTCCTTTGGGGACAAAAAACCAGAGCAAAGCTACAATTTCTGAACCACAGTCACAGATGGTTGTGCAAGCACATACAGGAGTGACAGGTCCAAGTGGCAAAAAAATACACTGGGAAACCCAGCTACAGAGGTTTGGAGTGCTAGTCACGAGGAAGGAAACCTCTGGTTAATGAGCTGTTACGAACCCAAACATATATAGATGAGCACAAGAGTAACATAACCAGCAAAGTTATTTTGAAACATGAATTCTAATTCCCCCCAGCAACTTTTCTTTTAAATAAAAAGACAAAAAATGCAGACATATTTTTTATCAAAGCAGACACCACATTTTATGCCACCGCTGTTTTGTAGTACGGGGGCTGTTTGATCCCTCAAAACTGTTTATTTTGTCACTACTTTTATGGGCCAAATTCATTTCAGGACATCAGTCATGACTGTCACCATCAGATGGCTGAATTGTTTCCTCAAGCAAGTAAATTTGCAGCAGGTCCCAGCAGATGTGCTCACATAAAAAAAAAAATGGAACCTGACATATTTCTAACAAGAAAGCATAAAATAATGTTTCACTCCCATTCAAAAGCTTTCCCCAAACTCAGGGAGGGCTTTGGCTGTCAGTTCTGTACATAATCTGTAGACATGAAGATTTACCTCCTCTAGACAGCTACCTCAGCACGTTAAAAGAAAAAAAAGGGACAAGTAGCACAAAAGTAACGTAATTTGAAACAAGTTACTGGAATTGTCAAAGAAAAAAGTTCTTTTCCAGCTAGATAATTCTAAACTCACTCTTTTATTTGGCTGCAAGAAGTTGAATTTATTGTGCAATAGATTTTACAAAGTATTTACTGTTAGAGAAAAAAAAAAAGAAAAAAAATAGCAAGAATGTCAGACCCTTGATCAGCAACTATTTTTGAGCTTATGTGAATAATTAGTGTTTCAGCAGCAACCAGACAAAGCCTTCCTGCCCAGACTGGGATTTCATGGAGGTCATCCAAATGTGTTACTGGGAGATTTAAAAGCAGAACCCACAGTTCTTTATTATGGAGCAAGTTGAACTGCTCTCTGTTTTTCTGGTAGCAAATCACAACATACTTTTGTTGTCCAGAAAGGTGGAAGCATTAGCATACAAGAAGGTCTCAGATAATAATGAGCCCTACAGGAATTTAGCTGGTGTTTTCAGCACAAAGTAAATGTGTGGTCAACCAGGTCACTACAATGTCTGGCAGGATAAGAATAGTAAGGTGGGCAAAAGAAAGTCTAGGATGCATTTTGCTTGAGGCATAAAACAAATACTAAATTATCTTTCAAACATGCCAGGAGCAGAAAGTCTTGGCTCAGAAACAAATGGGCAAATCAATGGCAGAAATATTCACTGAGGGATATTAAACGCTCCTCCTGGAGCCACACAGCATCAGGAACAGCAGAGAGATTCCCAAGGAAATAACACCTCTTATTCTGCCTGTGATTATCATCTTCCCTGGATATCTATTTTTAGCCACCATCCTTACTGAGTTCTGAGTTAGGCTGACTCTTAGGTTTGGACTGAGATGACTGTCTTGATTCACACAGCTCAAGTGAAAGTGGTACCCAGAGAGACAGGGATGCCAAGAGACAGTCTTGGCATCCAGGTTGAATTATGAGGGCAGCTTTGAAATCCCACTCACAAGACACAGGAATATTGCACTTTAATCCACAGGTTCAAGCCCCAAGCTACATACATGTAGAAGTGGTGCTTAGGCATTGTAATTCCCACCCTGCTGCTTCAGCTGCTTCCCAACACTCTGCTCCCCTCTCAGCCATGTCCACAAGCAGGCTCTCAGGGCTCTAAGGGCGTGCCTGCAGGCACAGCAGAAAGCAGCTGGCTCTGTGCTCTGCAGGCTGCCCAAGGACTGTTCCTACAATGTGAAACCCAGGCAGCCTTGTTGGAGGGTTACCCCATCCCTAATAACATGCCAGATGCAATACTGCTGACGCACGCCAGTTGACAGCTCCAGTTTTCCAGCAGGGCTAAACGTGGGAAGGGAATTGGCATGAGGCAATACCTATGTGGCTATTGAAGTTAACTCCATAGCAAAAATATACTTAATCTTAAAGGTTTTAGTGACATTGTGCTGAGGGCTGGTTGCTCAAAATGATTCAGTCAACTTGCTAGAAAAAAACACAGTAACTTACAGCAACGCACACATCCCCACTAACCTGTGCAAAATGTAGAAGGAACAAAACTCACGGACTGCAAAACCTCACCATTGCAAAAGGCAGGGATTTTTCCCAAAAAATGGTAAGCAGATACGCAGATAAATTCAGAACATGTCCAGTGACATTTAATATTTTTTTGCAGTATCCGAAAGGGTGCTGCACTACAACGAATAATGTACAGCTGTGCACAGAGAATCTTGTTTACAAACATGGTGTCACTCCAATACTGAACATGACTCTTCATGTTCTACTTTGTTTCAACCAAAATCCATTACAAACTTCACAGGGGGAAATTATCAGGGGGTGGGGGTGGGTGTGTGTGAGAGAAATGACAGAGGTCTGTATCCTGATGAAGTTTTGATTAAATTACCATTTGAAAGTGCACAAACTCACGTGACATATTCCAGTAGTTTGATTGTTAGCACTACATAAGAGAGAATACCACCATCTGTCACTTGTTAGCAACTAAAATTCATGTCTGAAAACCTTTGCTCAGAGAACTGTACAGAAGTACAGCTTCTAAAATGTTTTGGCAATACAGACCAAGCAAATAAACAGAAGTAATTGGTAAATGATCAAGAGCAGCATAACTTTGTAAGTAGAGGAGGAAGTGGGAGTCTGCGGGGTGGTTTGCAGAGTAGCAAGACTAAGAAGATAATGCTAAGAAAGGATCCCTGCCTGGGCATCCTCTAGATGGTTAACCTGTTCTGATAGGCTGAGCTGTCCCTTTTTGCAAACTCACATTTTAAATGCTTTTGCTTCAGAAGCTGCCAGAGATTCTTGTGCCATTAATGTCATCTAGAATAAGAAGCTAAACACATCGTAGATATTAGACATGCAGCCTTCTAAGAAGTCAGGGATTCAACAAGAGGCTCTGCATATCAGGGGCTGTTGAGGACATGCCTGAGCACTCTGAAACCAGACCTGTAAACTGGTGGTTCCTGCAGGTGTGCAAACCACAGCAAAGACACATCCCCAGGTGTGCTGCAGAGTGCACAGAACTCCACGTGTGCCCAAGCCAGGGTGAGCACACCCCACTCCCTGCAGCTGCTCTGGGGGACAGAGGCCAACAGGAGACTGCTCAGTCTCCTGCCACACTTACAGCAACCCGAGGTAATGCTCTTCTACAGAAAAACACACAAAGCCAAAATGCCTGCTCGGAGTGACAAGGGCTGGCAGGGGATTAGTGATTTATCTTCAGTGTTGTTAAAAATTAGAACACTTTCCATAAGCCTCACTTTCAATCAGCCACTGCAATTTCTTCATATGGCAAAGGACTAAACCCCCTTGAAAAAAACCAAATAAGTCAAAAAAAACCTCAAAAAATAAACTAAGCTATTACATGTTTAAAACCTTCAAATTTGGCAACGCATAGCCCCCCCCAACTCCATCCTTATTTACAGAGCAGGAATACTGCTAATGTAGCTCAATGGATAGACAAACAGAAACATCCACACCATAGCGTGTCCTCCTTGTGTGGAAGGTGCAAATGCCCCAGGTGAGGTTAGGAAACAGTGTCATATCCAAATCATACTTTTTTTTCTATCCTACTGAGGGCAAAACTGTTAAAACTCTCAAGGACCTCACTGAGGTCAGTGGGTCAAACCTAGTCCAAATATGAACAATAGACTGAGAACCTGCTCTCAACACACTGTCTGATTTTATTCCATTTCACTCCAGTGTTTTCAGTAGACATATTCCTGATTTAACTATGGTCTTTTCACCATATACCTCAAAATCCCAGGCTAAATTTTAACCAATGAGAATCATGGGCAGTATATACTCCACCTTTTCAGTTCCAAGATTACCTATTTCTCAGAGGTCTCAACTTTCAGAAAAACCCTGAATTATGCTTATTGCAATCACATTCCTATATTATGCTAATTAATATTCACTTGTCTTCTTCCATAAACAGATTATTAATTAGAATGACCTAATCAGAACAAGAGCAAAATCAAATCTAAATGAATATCTCTCTAAAATACATGCTTTAGTCAGACTTATGTTTTTATGTCCCAAATGGAGGAAATAAAGTTAACTCCCCATAACCCAGGACAGTGATAGGCTGGGACACCGTGGATAATAACAGTAATTTGGAGTCCCTCTAATTTCCCTCCATCACAGGAAACTTTCACTTTAGTTCAGGATTATTCCAGGTGGAGTGATTATTTCAGAGGCTGAGACTAACACAAGATAATACAGTTATGTTAATGTAGCTTCACGCTGATAAAACCTCACAAAATCTCAAGGAAAGCATGACAAACTCACTGACAGTTTGAAGAAATTACTCTGACAAAGAAGAGAGTTGTCAGGTCTATGGAGAATGGTTCTTTTCTCTGTGAAAGGCTATGACAACCGTGAGGAGTGAGAAGAAGGGATGAGCACAGCAAATACAGTTATTATTTGGAAGACAAACAAACAGTCCTAGCAATACAGCAGTTACAGCATAGTTTTCAAAATATTTGTATTTCAATTTCTGGAAGTTTAACAGCAACAGTAATATTTTAATGATGAAATACGTGAGGTATATTTTTTTATTTCCCTCACCAAATAAGTCAGTCTCAGAAGATGATTTTTTTATTAAAAACAATTGAAGAACAGCAGCACATAGGCTTGGCCTTTACACAAAGAGAAAGGGTAAATCATAGCCACACAGGTGCATGCTGTATGTACCAGTCAGCCAAGGAACCTGACAGGTTAGACAGCAACACTGCCACCAAATTTCCCAATAAACAAATTCATTATCTCAGGAATATCTGAAGCCCACTCCAAAACTCTGATTTACCTCTGAGAGGAATACCCACAGTTCCTCAAAGGATAGGATCTGCACACAGAGGAATCTGGCTCCATCCAAAGAAAGGTGTGCTGCTGGAAGGCATTGCAAGTACACACTTTCAGGAAGAAAGGGCTCCCTAAGGAGTCGAGACTGCTCTGTAGCCGGGGAGAAAGAGTGCACACGGACATGTGCATTCATATACAGAGCAGAATGCAGGCAGTGAGGCATGAAGGCAATGCAGGCTTTCAGTGAATCCTGTAGACTGAGAAGCCTAAGATGAGGGAGAAACAACACTATAGTAGCATTTATGTGCTACTGGGAGAAAAAGAAAAAATAATTTGGCTATTGCAAGAAGAGTAGATGTTGGCAAGAAAAAATGGCTTCATCTCATGGGATGCCTTAAAATTTATTTATTTTTTAATTAAAAATGACATCTACAGGTTTTAAAACCATCTGTACAAAACAAACACATACAAAATTATTGCTGTCTCTGCAGACATCAATGCATCTATAAAAGGATTAAAATATACAGGAACCAGAATATCTGACTCTCCCCATTTTTTTTAATATGCAAAATAAACTAAATTTACATGAGGTTGTGGTCCTAAAATGCAGTTGGATTTTCAGGCTGCCAGCATATACTGTGGGGTCATGTTGAGTTTCTCATCCACCAAGACTCCCAAGTCTTCCTTCTCAGGGTTGCTTTCAATCATCAACCAGATCCCTGAATAGGCCAAAATCTGTTCTGCTGAAGTCCAGGGTATTGAGCTTGCTGTGCACCCTAATCACCACCCTGAGGATCTCAAACTCCACCACTTCATGGTTACCACAGCCCAAGCTGCCCTGGATCCCACATTCCCCACCAGATCCTACTTGTTGGTGAGAACAAGGTCCAGCAGAGAGCCTCTCCTTGTTGGCTCCTCTGTGACTTGGAGGAGCCACCATCAGTGCATTCCAGGAATCTCCTGGATTTCTTAAGCTTTGTTGTGTTGTCCTTCCAACAGATATCGGGGGGATGAAGTCCCCCATGAACACCAGCACTTCTGAATGTGGGAATGCCCATAGAGGGCCTCATGTGCTTCCTGGCCTGGCAGCTGTAGCAGACCCCACTACAATGTCACCTCTCCCTGCCCTCCCTTTAATCCTGACCCACAGGCTCTCGGCTGGCTCCTCTTTCCCTCCAGACTTTGCTCCATGCACTCCAGCTGGTCACTGACACAGAGGGTAACACCCTCCCCTCATCTCTCCTGCCTGTCCTTCCTAAAGAGCTGTGTCCTTCCATCCCAATACTCCAGGCACAGGAGCCATCCCAGGACATAAATCACAGCCCTGCAGGCGTGCACATGTCCCTGATTCCTCTTGTTTATCCCCCGTGCCGTGTGTGCTTGCACAGGGGCAGGGAAGGCAGGTCCCCAGTGCAACTCACTGGCTGGAATTATGCTGCAAGTTGTTTATTTAACCTGTCAGAACACAAACCTTTAAAGAGATGGAAAGAAGTCTCTCCTACTTTATCAGTTAGAGAGTTCAGTTCTTATAAATAATTTATGCTGTATGTAATTACAAACACTGAAAATAAAAACATTAAATGCCTGTCTGATATGTTAGACCAATGACCCAGAACAGTGAAATAGGCTGTCACAGCCTGTTATTGGGAATCAAAAACTGATCTTTTTCCACCTAAGCTGTTTGACCAAGATTTTTTTTTTTAATTTTTACATCTGTTCTTTCAGATTAATGTCCCATGTTAAAACAACAAAGTGAAGATGTTGATGAGTTTTTCTATCTTAAATGTGCATCCTGTTATTTAGCATGTTTGCCCTTAGAAATTCATTCTCGTTATTGCCTGTGACCAGTATATTTGGTCATTACCTCACTAAAAGCAATCAGCAATCTAGATAAGAGGAAAAGAATATACATAATTTACAGCAATATTTCTAATCTTCTGGTATACCAGAGGGTAAAAATGTTAATTTGTGCTAGAATTTGTCTAGGTACAAGTTGAAGATGTGCACCTGTGTAGAAATCCTGGCTTGGAGTACTTGCTGCCCTCAACCCCAGATTACTCAGGATATATGATAAAAAGTAGTAGTGTGGATGAGAGAAGAATTCTACCCACCACAGACAATATCTTTTGAAAGCAAAACTGAGCCTAAAGTTACCAATGGAATAAATGGAGGAGGGAGATCAGCCTTTCTAGGCCATGCCCTGAGCTACAAAAGCCCAATACTTCCCAAAGAGCCAAGACCCAAGACCTGCAGCCCTGCTTCAGCTGGTCACCACCTATAGATTCTGTTTTGTACAATTTACTGAACTGCCTATTTCTGCCTTAGCAGAGTGGGTTGGGGTTTTTTAGTTTGTTAGGTTGGGGTTTTTTTAACATGATCACTACACCCAACATCACTTGCAGTAACATCCTTCTTTGCTAAATTATTACCATCTCCAAGGGATATTCTGCTATACCCAGAGCATACTTTACAATTGCTACCAAAAATTTGACATAAAATGCCAGTAATGCTTACCTTCTCACCGTCTCTAAATGGCTTCTTTTCACTCGAAATTTCATAAGCTATTTTAAGAATATTGTGGTTATTTGCTTTTTAACACTGCTGCATAGGCATTTAGATCCATTTCATGTTCTTTTCTGCTTTCTAATTTTGCTGCCTGGAACTGCCATACACTAATGTATGCATGTTCCCTATCAGAACAGGAGAAAAACTGGTCATTCTGCCAAAGCTCTACTAGCAACACCCAAATCAGTTGGGATCCTGTAAAGGATCAAATAGACATAATTGCTTCAGGTTCACCATCTCATAAAATAAAAACACTGTACCTGTCCTTGAACCAATATTTCTGTCAAACTGAAAACTAGAGCATTGAAGATTTTACGTGAATGACCAGTTCTCCTGATTTCCTTCTAACCATTAGATAACAGTGCTTTAGGTCCTTTGGGGGGGAGGGGGGAGGTTTGGTTTGTTTGGTTTATTTTTTGCAAAATTTTGGCCTATGTCTTTTGTCTCTTGACAGTACCTTCAAGATATATTTATTACAAAGGAATAACATTGCAATCTCACTGATGGAAGTGGGCTGGAGAAGATGTCAGTATTCCTCTCTGAGGGAGTGCACCTTTGTGTAGAGTTTATAATTATCTCCTCTATTTTATATCATTTGACAATGGTGAACATAACTGCTTTCTCCCATACACATTCATACTACCCATGTTTAATCTAAAGCCTCAAACCTTTTAAGACTCAGGCTTTCCCACTATTTTTCATGTTTTTGTCACTTTGCTATGAGGTTATTACAACAAATCCTACAAGGGCAAACACCATTAAAACTTTCCGAAGCAAAGATTTTATACAGAGACTCTGCTTGGTTCCTAGGACTACCTTGGCAGAAATGTGTGGTACAAAATACCTTGATGAAGAAGTATATGAATATGTATAATCTGCAATCTGCATTGCCTGCTTATTCACTTCCTGGTGAAATGTAAGATTCTGGACTTGATGCATATTTTAAAGTTTGCATATTTTAAGAATGTTACGTACTTAAAGGGAGTTTCTCTTGCATTCATGATAATTCATTCTCAGCTATTCAGATCTAAAATAGACAATTTTGTTCGCTTTCAGATTATGAGGCAAAGCACATTTTCCACATTTGGTTTTAGAGACAGGCTGAAAGAAGTACCTCATTAGAAAGCACAGTGACTATAAAGGAAAAAAAATTGTAAAGCCCAAACCCCAAGTGTTACTGCTTTAATATAACGAGAAGAATGGAATTGAGAGAGTTACAGAAAAAAAAAATTGGAAAAAAAGCCCAACCAAACAAAATAAATATGAGCATCAAACTAGAAAAGTCATGACCAAAAAGAGAAGCTCTTAAGGAATGTTCTGTCCTCACTCCTACCACATAAAAGAAGTTTGCAGGTGATGGCAGGATAGTTCTTCCTTGACTCCAGCATGCTGACTAATGAAACACCTAAGTCCACAGGCCGAGCCTACCACCCATTTCCTAGTCAGATATCCCACTGGTTAAACAACAAACAACATAATTCCCACATTAGACAAACTGTTCAACGTCTGGCAGACAACAAAACCAGATAGTGAAATGACAAAATGAACAAGTCCCAGTGTACTTCCACCAGCTAGGAACACATCTACTGAAGTCACTTAACTTGGTGGCTGACACCTTCCCTAAGATGAGATCCCATAGGTCTGAGTATGGCTTCTGAGAACAGGTTTGGGATACTTCTGGGTTTTGTTTTTCTGTTTCTGGTTAATGCCTGTACTCTTAGGTTGCAGACCTGGGCAACACCAGCAACAAAAGCCTAGGCTATCAAAAAACTAGGCTGAGTCTAGGTAGAGATCTGAGGGTTTTAGTCAAAGGTAGAAGAGAGAGGAGGGAAGACAAGAGACAAAATCCAAAATATTTCACTGTTCCCTTCCCGTATATGTGCAATGCTTAATTACTGCAAGCAGCTGTTGGGGATTACAGTGAAGCTGTTGGCCAAAGCACCCTTCACGATTTGGCCTTTACAGTTCTCAGGGGCAAGTGAATGAAGCACGGCTGGTGCTGGCAGCTGCACTCACTTCAACACGGGCCTTGGAGACCACAGCAACACCTGCTCTCGTCTAGTCTTGGGAACACGTAGGACAACATGAGTCCAAGGAGAAGGTGAGATACAGATTCAACTTGAATAAAACAAGCATCTACCTCCCTTTCCAACAATCAAAACCACAATCCACATCCACAAGACCACTGAGGATGCCCTAACTATAGAGACCCCAGGTGTGATTCAGGCTGACCTTCATGAATGTCTGTATGAGCCATGGAAGGGCACAGAGAAATCCACCGAAGAATGCCTGGTGACAGTGATACCTAAGTGACTCCACAAACTTTCACAGGCTTAATCTTGAGTTAGCTGCATGCTGGCCTGTTGACATTGCTTCAGCAGCAATGCAATCAGGTGCTGCTGAAGACATGTGAGATCTGCCCAGAGCAACTGAAGGACTGCAAATAACAACAAAAATCCATCCACAATGAGCTACCGTGACTTACAATAAAATAAACTATTGTTCTCTCAACGGATAAAGAACAACACAAAGGTACCACATCGACGTATCATCCTGTCAACAATGAACTGAGGATCTTTCAAATGGCACCTCCAAAACTCAACAGCTGGCTGTTGCTTTCCCCTGAACTGGGCAGGTAAAGCATGGTGGCAACTGGGGATAACTACTTTCCAAGTGACCAGGAAGGACATAGACCCATTGCCTTGTGATGGCAACGACTGAACAAATGGCAAACACAGCCCAGACCTCATCTCCATGATCACACCATCCTGATCCTGAAACTCCCCCTCGAATGGCTAGGTCTCAGTTTTCAAACATGGTACCCCACTGTCGCTCTCTCTCTTCTCACAAATGTAGGCATGCAGAACATGTTGCAACTCACCGCACAATATGCTGCACAGCCCAGTTTCTGTCCTGTACACAGTCATGATACAGCTGTGCTGGCATTTATAAGACAATGATCAAAGACTCAAGCTGCTGCATGTGACTGTCCCAATGCCAAGAGGCAAACAACAGCTAATATAGTGCATATATGGTATAATGCCTTCGTTTAGCATCATTTTCCAGGTAGACACTCATATCAAACTGTTTTTCTCTTCCACAGTAATAAATCAGAACATCCCCAGAACATTCCAGGACTATACCCCAGAGTACAGAGAATCAATAAAGTGATCAGTTGCCTAACTGTGTGGAGATTTTTGTGCCCCAAAGGTAAAATTTGTGTATAATGATGCCAAATATTGCCAGTTGAGCCCCTTTATGTATCTTGTCTTTATTCTTAAATGGTTTCTTACCTGTGCCCCAATTATAGAATCTTTGAGGCCAAATAACTCATTTTTTCAAGAGAATGGAGAGGTCAAAGAGATCCCACAGCTGAACAGGCCTTATGGACAGATTAATATGACATGTCTTTTCTGTCCTGAATGAATCAACTCATGCAAGTGAGCTGAGGAGTGGCAAAGGAAGCTGCAGACACCAATTTATTTCACTACTTTCTGCTGTGTTAATGTGAAACAGAGTACTGGCAGCATCTGAACAACATTCCCTGAGAAAAGGAGTGGTCAAAGCACAGATACTAAGATCTACCTTTTATAATTTCTTTTCTTGATACTGCAGTAGCATTAAAAGCACTCTACAATGCCAAACTAAATCCCATTATGTCTTTCAGCTCCATTACTTGTGGATCACATTCAGAAATGTCTAGTAATGGCAAGTAGTGCATTTTTCAGCACCTCTCCATTTTGCTCAATAGTTCGGGCAGCACTTGAAAAGTTGCATCTGTTGTAAGTAAACTTCGGCATCACAGTCACTTTCACACACCCATTTTGTTCTTTCCCTGGCTAGGGATGCTTGAGAACATTGTCCTGACTTCCTTCAGTAACTATGTGTGAGATTCCTACCAGGGGCCAACTTCCCATGACTCTTGATAGCAAAACTCTCCAACAGGCTGATTAGTCATCAGGCAATGAAATAATTCTTGGCATAAAACAATGGTCCTCCAACAGAGGGCTTAAAAAAAACCAAACAAAAAACAAACCAAAACCAACCAAAACCTACTATGCTTCCCTTTTGGATTCCATAGCAAAATTTCATGTGATAATGACACCATTACCTGAAATACAGCTAAAACCAACCACAGCAAATGTCATGGGTCATGACCCAAAGACCCCTTCCCTCTAGACCCATCCAAGAAGTCCAACACACACATTTTCACATTGTCTGTTTACACTTACCTACCTGGGAAGATGGTCCAAGATTTAGGTACTGAACAGAAATATACAGAGCCAGAATAAAGGCAGAGTAGTAGATGCAGAAGATCTGCAATCTTGCTCAGACTCTCTGCTTTGGGAAAGGGCAGAAATGCTTAAACCTGTGTCTGACAAAGTGCTACTTGTCCCAACAGTCTTCCCCCAACCTACACTGCCTTTCAAGAAATTCTATTTCTTTTAGAGCAGGTAAACAGAAAATGTCCAGACTGCATTAAAAAGGGAAAACAAAAAACTAAGGGATGAGCCAGCCTGACTGGGTACATGGCAGACTAGCAACCCACACCTCTGAAAAAAAATGCCCTACTTTCCAGGCTATGCCATATTCCAAGGGCAACCACTAAAAATTCTTCTCTTCAAGCCAAGACAATGTGCAAACAAGCATGCTAAAAATCAGACTGGCCTAGTGATCTGGATATTCAAGTGTCCACAAAGATAGGCTAGAGTTTCTTCTTTAACTTACTGGAACATGCATGCTTTACATTAAACCCTCAGCAGAAAAAAACCCCAATCCATTTTTGTAAATTAAACTGGAATTTTCTAACATATCTGCCTTGCCTTCTCAAAAAAAGAAAAAACAAAACAAAACCCACACAGACTGCTTTAGGAAGCTTCTGAAATTAAAGGACACTCAATTCACAAACCAGGATAAATATTACTTTTCACTTACATTTCCAGCATTCACATTAGATTACTACAAGAGAAGATGAGAAGTTTAAAATTATTTTGGGCAAGAAAAAAAAAATTAATTTTACTTCTTGTCCTAATAGCAGATAAAAAAAAAACAAAACCAAAAAGTTACAAAAAAGGACAACTTTATTTTTTTTAAAAAAAGATAGTCACTTAAGATTAAAAATTTATTCACCTTTTATAGGCTGAGTTGAAACATGACCTTTATGTTAAGTGTGACCCAAAGAGCACATGGTTTAATGCAGGATTCTGTAATAGTCATATGGCAGGAGCCCATATAAACACAACAAGTGCCTTTTGTATAAGCAATTTGGTAAATGACAGTATGAGTTAGGAATATCAAGCAATGCAATCTCTTCAGTGTTCAGACTGTTCTGCATTTCCTTCCTGTAAGGCTGAGCTGGTGCCACTCTGCTCGGGTTGAGGACTGGGTGCTGGGGATGCAGCTCTCCAAGGCCATCCCCAGCATGTCCCACTCCCTGCAAGGGCTGATCCCATTTGGGGCAGCTGCTGGCCAGGCAAACAGCTTGGCCTTTTCCTGCTCCCTGAGGCTCATGCAGAACTTCCATCTGCAGTGTGCCCTGTGTCTCTGCCCCGCACTCCCCAGAGGGTTCGTGCCCTTTTGGGGACATGCTCTTCTTTCCACTAGAGCACAAAGCTATGGTTACCAACAATCTTACCAGCACTCTCCTGTGGGAAAACCAGGAAGAAGTCAAGCTGGCCCAGATATAATCTACGTAGGACAATGACAAAATTCTCTAAAGCTTTCTCAGGTTTATTACACTTTGAAGGGCAATCTTTGTAGCCTAACCAAACCATATAAGTCTCCTCTGTTTACACGGGCTTTGCTGATTGCTCATGTATTCCTGCACTTCTCAGTCAAAGACAAACCCATTATTTTCTATATCTGGCCAAAAAAAAAAAGATGCATCAGATAAAAATTTCTTAATTTCTAGCATCAGCTGGGCCCTGGCCTCTAAGATATAGAAGTTTTTTCAAGTATTGTAGGCAAACAATGCTACATGAGCCCTTCACAGCCCTTTGCACACATACTGCTACTGCTCTAAGCTGGGAATGGCAAATATTCCATTTCACCAAGTTACAGGCACCAGTGCAAACTACTCAAAGGCACCCAGCAAGCCTGTGACACACATGAAGATTTAACCTAATTTGTCTTAACTCTCAGAGTCCTATTTTTAATTTGTGGACAATTCTTTTTCCTTAAAGGATAGTTATCAAGGGTTGATATTAGAACAGACCAAACCTTAGCCTTCAGTTCAAATTCCTTTGTCTTCCAGATTTCATCCAGACCCATGGGGTACTAAAATAAAACTCTTTCCCACAATTTTTAAGTATCTTTTATGACTGGTAGGGTATGGGAAGTTACCCTCAGTTGCTATACTGCACCATATATAATCATTTTAAGATGTTTTTATCACTAATTTGATGTACAACAAGAGCTTCATCAGGCCAGTCTATTAAAAACAAACATGTATGTATTTTCTAAAGCATATAGATTCATAGGCACTGTAGGTGTTCCTGTATCATGACCTTAAAATTTCTGGAAGTATTATAGATGAACACTACCCAGTTTGCCAATAATTCTGACACTAGCCAGACATGCCAATAATTCTGATTAACATACTCTTTCATTTGTTTCACACCTCCAGTGCAAAATTCTGCTTTTTGCATTTAAAACAAAAAGTTACTTAGAAATCAAACCACTTCCATAAAATACGTAGGACCCAAACAATAGAAAACAGCAGTCAAATGAGAGTAATACGTATTATCTTAGATATCAGAACTAAAATCACCAAAAATACTTTTTTAAAACTGAGAACTATGACTATGATTCTTTTGATACAAACAGAAAAAAACATGACAGTTTTGTATCCAGTGCCAAGTTTCACCTCACATTCTCATTGGAATTTATGTAACTTTCCAACTGCAGACTACAAAACTTCAATCTTCTTTCCACTCCCTCAGGCACAATCAGTTATATGCATCTGATCCTCACTCTAGGAACACAGAACACCATGTCAAACAATAGCTACACTAAAAGTTACCCTTAGAAAAAACTGCAACTATTCAATCACTAATACACAATTTGTGCAAGAAAGGCATGAGGCTAGTTTCAGGGGGAAAAAAATTCTACCTAAAATGTACTGCATTAAAAGCTCTTGCTAAGACGAAAGCTAAATTCATCCCTTCATCTAAAAAAAAAATAATAAAAGGTAGCTCTACAGCTCTATAAACTGTTTTGTCCTGGAATGCAGAACACAAGTTAAACAATGTCAGTTCTTAGCCAGAAGTAAATATAAAGTAGGGTTTCCGGAATAAATGCGTACATCTTATTGGCTCTGCCTTTACATTTTTGAAACAGCACGTGTTTCTATTCTGACCTTTGTACATTTTCCAAATGAAAACAAAACAAAAACATCAAAGTAATACTTTTCAGCAATAACCAGGCTCCTGTTACTTTCCGAGTGTCAGCCACAGTCGAGTAAGTGGTCCAAGTGTCACAGCAATTACATTTCTATTCTTGATATATAGGAAGAAAGAGTGCTATTCCACAGAACCTGGTCTGTCAAATTTAAATTGGTTTCAGCACAAGCCATTCAAACACTGGAAACAAACAAGTGCAATTTCATTTTGCAAGTGATACACGAATTCCTTAACAAAAGAAAAAACTGAACTTGCTTTACAATTTTCAACTGAATTTAACAATAAGAAATGCCTCAAAGGAAAGAAGTTTCTAGTAATTTGTGAAAAATAGAAGCTGATACCAAACTAGCACCTACCATGAAGGACAGGTCACATATATCCAGTCTTGCCCTGCCAGCTGATCAGTACTAAACACTCTCAACATCAATATTAGATGGCTCTGAACCAGACACTCAGGTGCTTCCTCCACCTGAACACTGCAGTGCACCTTTAGAATCCACTTCTTCCTGAATCAGACTCAGCACTGCCAGGGTACAGTACACACTCCATGCCATACACCCACTGCCCCTTTCAGGCCACCAGGCTGGATTGGTTTGCTTTCATCCCAGCTGAACTGAACTCATACCAATCAACCAGAGTGCTGGAATAAATTCACACTATGTTTTAAAGAAACAAAGAAGGCATGTGCCAGAGTCTATGTTCAGACCTGCATAGTCAGTTTTATTAGTTCTTCACAAGCAACTGTGTCATAACTTCAGCAAATCAAACACCAAAACTTTAAAAAAAAAAAAAAAAAAAAAAAAAAAAAAAATTAACGAAAAANGCAGAAATCTGTGAGAGACCCTGTCTTATCACAATTCCTGCCTCAGTCATCCATTTGTCGCAAATCTGGACTAAATACAACCAAAAATTTAAAAAAAAAAAAAAAAAAAAAAAGAAAGAAATTCACTGAAAAGGACAGTGCAATAGATGGCAAAGGTGAGACATCAGATTGCAACGTACTGACCACAACCACAAATGATAACTGCTTTCTCAAAAGCTAAACACATCTTAGCAAGCACAGAAAACTCTAGGCTCATAAAAAGAACAAAAATATTTTGCTTAAAGGTTGAATTTCCCCATGGCAGTGGAATGATGCCCTGTTTGCGCCCATGCCAATGGGGGCATCTAGCAGTGCCTTCTGGGACAGATCCCTCCTGAGGGGTGGGACCACAGGCCAGCTCTCAGAAAAGGGACCTTGGGTCTGTCACCTCCAAGCTAGAAGAGGCAATAAATCACCTGCTTTATTAGGGAGAAGCACTAATAGTCTCCTTAACCTGTAGGATTTAAGGATGTCTTTCTGAAGCTCATTTACACGTTTAGTTTTGATTCTGCCAAGGATCCAGATGCTATAGTGACAGAATTCTTCCAGAGTTGGACACAAAAACATTTTTCTAACAGGAAAATTTCAGTAAGCCTCAATGAGGTACAGGCTGACACCAAGACTACTATGATCTGGATCCAAGAGTAATTGTCTCCTGTTCTGAAAGGGCTACACATGCACCTGACATCAGCTCAGTCCAAGATGGTCTTATGTTATCTGGTGTTACAGCCATGAAGACAGTGAGTGTCATGCTAGAATTGTAAATATCAACCTGACTCCTTTTGACTGAGAAGGGTGATCACAGACATTTCTGTGGTTTATCTCCCATTACTGTAAAACAGAACTGCAAATAATACTTTATCTCAAAACAAGGGAAACGAATCTTAGCCCATGATTGAGCTTCTGGATAAAGAGCAGGTCAAGCAACCTTCTTAATTTCACAAACTGTAAAGAAGAAAAAAAAGGAAACACTTGATACCTCTTAACAGCAACAAAAGGTGAAAAACAGGAATTATTCTTACTGTTCTTTACTGTCTCCTACTACAGTTTGTTTATTTTTGTTGTTTGTCGGTTTTTTGGGTTTTGGTTTTTTTTATTCCAGTGCATGAGAAAGATCTTTCAGCCAAAAAAAGGTTGAGATGGAAGAAGTAGGTTGCAACTCATTGCCATACTTTTGTGCTCCATGTAACCTTCCCAGGAAAACTTTCTTCTGTGGAAATGGATCAATGACATCCAATTTTGGCAGCAGCAAGAAACTCAGGTCGTTTTAGCAGTATTTACAGAAGTTCTTGTTGAGAAACTCCTTGAATTTCCAAAAACAAAGTCAGAGAAGAGGACAAACACCTACATATTTGCACAGAAAACCTTCTCTCACAAGCTCAAACTGTTCTTTGATTAGACTTCCCAAGATCCCAAGACTTCCCAGTCCCCCTATACCTCCCAAACCCTGCATCTGTGCTTAATGAAATAATTTGAAGGATGGACTCAAAGAAAGTATGACATTGTTCCTCTTCTTTTTGCAGTTTTTTTTGAGGCTATAAACTGAAATAATTACAGATGAGCCACGTTCATATGACAATATATTCCAGATAGACAGCAAACTAGGGTGCACTTAAATCAGTGACTCCATTTTATTCCTGATACTAAGAAGGCAAAGCTAGAAGAACAAATTACTTCTTTTTGCAAGGTGGATAATGGAAATGAATCTACATCTACTCCCACCTCAACTGCCAGCAGCAGCTACATTCCAATAGAAGGGGAAAACTGACAGCTTAGCAAGGGAGACATGCAGAAAAATACTGCAGATAAATTTTTTAACAAGAATTGAATATATAACAAGAATATATAACCATCCATCTTCTTTTAAACCAATTTTTTATATGTGCATTAGGCATTAAACAGTATTTCCTGTAGGCTGAAGCAACAGGAAGGAAGGCAGGCTGTTAACTTTGTATTTAAATTACCTCACAGATGCTTAAATAGTGTAGTGGTGAAGGCTAGATCAAAGTTTCTCTTGTTTAGACTACCTATTAAAAACCAGTAGAGAGAGATAAATTATCAGCTAAAAGATGGCTTTTAGAGAAAGATGCCTGAATGTTATGCAAAGGTACTGAACAAAATGGCTGGAAAGAAAAAGCACAATGCATTCAAAACTGGAAAATAAAAACCCCCAAAATAGAACTAAAGATAAAATAATGACTGGGTCTAGTACTAAAGAGACTCCTGATGAAACAGATCAATAAAGCTACTGGGTCCTAACTTCTCAATTTCAGTAGAAATTAGGCATAACTGGGGACAAAAATTAAACCTCTCCCTTTAATGTTTAATATTATCAATTATTAAGAATATACAATTTTCAAAACTCATTCATGATGAAAAAATGGGTTTATTACAATAGTAGAAAGCATTATGTTTGAAGCCTGAATAAAATTTTAATATATGTCTGTAGCACATATCGTAATTGTTTCTGACTGCAAGTGTGATGAGAATCACAAACATTGTTTTGGAAGAGAACAAGAGATCTCAGGACAATTCCAGCCCCCTATTAGACAAATTTTTTGTCATATTAACCATTGTTAATACAGGAGGAATATTTAAACATATTTACCAGCTTTTAGACATTCATTTCCAAGATGTTAAATAGCAAATTTCTTGATCAACACGTATTTCAAGGACTTGTGGTATAAGTCTGCATTTTTTAGCAAAGGCAATTACTGGCTCAAAGATGGAGTTCTTCAGCATCAATGAAAAGTATGACAGCTTCAGAGAGAGAATCTAAAAGGGAACAATTTTGGTGGTAAAAATAATGGGAAAGAAATTAGAAGGACCAGACCAGTGCAGTAAAAACTATATATTCATATGTGAGGTCATCCAAAAAAAGGCCACAGCAAAGCTGTCACGGACAGTTTGAGTTCAAGTTAACCCATATCCTGCAACACTTACAAATACCTTATAACTGATGGCAATGAATTTTGATTTTCACACTAGCATTACAAACCATGATTAAAATCAAAATGGGAAAACACACCAAGCCTTTCAGGCTGTGTTCTTGGGCAGGCAAGTCTGAATGCTTACGCTTGGTTCCACCTTGTATGCATCCCAACACTGAGAATTCAGTACATCTTTTATTTATAGTCTACACTGAGGCTTTGCAAGGAATGTTTTCTTTTCAGTGTTGGGCGAGGATTTCTTTTTTTCCTGTCTGGTATGCTTTACAATGGACATGTCTGTTAAAAAGTTATAATATGAACACACTACTACTATTTATAAAAACATGTTTGACATCTGCACCACAGGGATTCAGAAGGGATTGATGCTGTTATAAAAATCTTTATACAAGCAGGATGGTATCTGGAATGACTGAGCAGGAAAGATCACGTTACTTCTCCTTTCAAAATCTATTTTATACAGCAATTTTCTAGACCCTCCATTAAGGAAGCCTTCATAATATTTACTAATTGTCCCTTTTAGCCCAGCTTTACAAAAACCACTTCAGTCATATAACTGGAACAGTATGTGTAAGAAAGCTATTCTCATTATCAGCCTTTACCTGCTCAAGCTCTCAGCTTCAAATTCTTGCTCTGATGATTTTTTTCTTAATCTCATTAAGCAGAGTAATTTAAGAGTCAAACACATAAGTGAAAAACACTTTCTGTTGTTACAGCATGCTTTTTACCACTCAACCTTCCATTATCCAGAGTGTTACAGCACAATAAAGCGAGGCTGACTAAATTAAAATTTGGATTTTTTTTTTTTGTTCTATTCTTTATAATTTTAAATTATTTTTATAATTTTATCTGTGGTCCACAAATTACTTTTCTGAGCAGCAATGCTAAAAGGATGCCATTTATGGAAAGGATGGCAGACTGCCACATGGCTGTTGTACAGCTCATTCTGAGGATACCTTGTACCTACAATCTGCACTTTACTCCTATGTACTTCAGGCACCCTTGCCTGTCTCCATCTCCCTTCATTTCAGACCTCCCACGTTTTTGTATGACATGGTATCACTTGAAATGCTGAATGAGGCACTGGACATTTGATTAACATCATCTTTTTGATGTAACCCCAAAACTGTATGTCTTCTGGTTTACTTGCTGCATCGATTTAAAACTGGATTCGTGTATTACACCGCCTAGAAACTGCAAATAGAAATTCTGTGTGAGTGCTTCTGCTATTTTTATCACCAAGCGCACAAAAACTTGAAACAGATCTCCTCAAATTTTTTAATGAAAAACCAAATTAACAAGCATGATGTTTTTCTACAAGGAAAATGTAGTAACACCGGTTAATTAGAAAAGTAAAAAAAAGAAGAGAAAACAAAGCACATTCAAAGCCAAATTTCACCCTCTTCCATGAAGTCTTGTTTAGTACTATGAGTGAAAACTGATCTACAGACCAAAAAATGTATTCAGTAAAGAAAAAAATTAAATAAAACCCCAAGTTTGTAATTACTTGCCATGATCAAAGCATCCTGTTCAGTTCCATGCAGTAAATGGGTTATCATTCCTACACAGCACATGAAAGGGTCAGCCTAAAAGGGTTCCCTGAAAGGATAAGGGGTTTCAGTATAAAATCCCTATATAAAGCTATCTAGACTTACCAGTATCATCATCCAATGTCCCAAAGAAAAGGAAAAATACGTATATTTCCCTTAGAATTCTCGTAAGACTACTTTCAAACAGTACCATAATTGATGGATGTTTATGGTAATACCTACTTATAGAGAAGCTTATTTCTTTCACAGGTTTATCTAGCATGGAGTAGTTCATGTATACATGGACTTCATCTTTTATGCACCCATAAAACAACCTACAATATCAAACAGACCATGTGATAAATGTATCAACCCTAGTAAAATCACCTCTTCTTCTTCTGATTTATGTATGTCATGACCTATTCCAGCAGCAGAGAATACTGAGCCATTTTTAATGGCTCTTTTTCTCAAACTCTTCTCCCTCCTTCATTCACTTTTTAAAAACCTCTCGCCTTTTTAAAGCGCAGAACTTCCGTATAATTACACTAGCTCGAAGCTCATAATAGGAGCTCAAACCTGGGGTGGGAATAGTTTCACTGCAGCATGACTTTAAGGCATTTCCATTAAAATAACAGTTGGTGAAATAACCACTGTGACTCGTATTAAGCATTAAAAGAAGGAATGCTTCACCATGTTTATTATGCACTGTTCAATATTTCATTTCTCCATCAGCACCCTCTTAGCTGCCTATGAAGATGGCAGCTGTACCCAGACGCCTGTTGACTTTCTTGATGATGACCACTACTGTTATTTTAAAACAGAAATTGTCTGAAAACAATCTGGATTCTCCATAAAAAACTTGAGTTGAAACTTTCATTAAAATACAAGTGTTATGAGGCTCCAGACATGGTAATACGAGAGATGACCATGTCAAAACATTTAAAAGATCTCTCAACATCAGATGACCAAGTTCACATCCATACAATGCATTGACAACTGATTTTATTTAAGTTCACATTTATGATCTTCTGAAATATATTTATAAGCCAAACAGAATTTCAATAGAAAATTCAGGACATAAATTTGGGAGACCAGGGCTGTATCTTGGTAGAAAAATAAGGGCAGATAATTTAATCTGCTCTCTCTCCCTCACATGTGCTGTCTATTCTTTTATCTTTTTCCCCTTACTTCAGTTCTGCATCTCCTCCTTCCTCTTGTTTTTACCTTTGTATTTCCCTTACCACACGCTGACTCCTTTTCTACCTCTATGTCCTGCCTTCCACCTTGCCTTCTTGTTTCTTTCATGACTGTCCCAACAAACGAAATTTCCCAATCTAGAGGTCATCTTTGATATCTGAAAACCAGAAGCGCGGCAGCAGCCTGTACCTTGATTAATCAGTACCTTGTGATTTAAATGTGTGATTTCCAAACCATATGTTCCAGATTTACAGGAGCAGCTAAGGCCAATAAGTCTGCAGAGATTTGATTGTTTAGGTAGATTTCACGCAGACTGAGGGAACTGGACAGAACTAGAGAACATAATGCAATACTTTTGCATAACAGACTTGGGATAAACCATGGGATATACACGTATTAAACTAAGCTTAACTTCCTGACAGATGCACGAAGCACCTCTGTGCAGGTTACAAACACTAGGTCATTATGATGTAGGAGTACATTCTAAAAACACACACTCTCCACGTGTCCAGAGATGAATCTTTATTCTGTTCACCAAGCAGAGAAATAAATTGTTTTTTCCATTCACTTGAATGCATAAACAGGAGTAAACACAGAGAATGAAAAATACAAGGTTTCTTTGGGAAACTGAAATGAAGTCAGCAAGTGAAACAATACTCCTAGAGAGTTCCTGAGGAAGCAAGTTTTCCTTTGAAATAGACATGATATAAGCAAGAAACCAAGCGTTGCTGTGCAAATGTTAGTACTGACACTGCTTACAGGTTATAACTCCTAATGCAATCACTACAAACCCATGCCAGTGAAATTTTATGTCTTCCTATACATGCTGAATTAATGCTGTTCTCCTCTACCAAGCTGAACAGTCAGCCAAAATCACCTCTCCATTGTTTCCTTAGCAAAAAAGAAGCTGAAGACAAATTCAAATATTTTTGGTATAATTCTACTACTTTTCTGTGCATAGGTCTTTGGAATTTTCTCCTGTTTCTCTTCAATACACAAACTTTAACAAAATATTAGCCAGCAGAGACACCTCCACTCATGCATGCTTAATTTTGAGCAGTGATGCATAAATACTTTTGAATGGAGGCTGCTATAATTTCAACTAAATTATTAATATAGAGATTTTTTTTTTTAATGGTTATGCCAAAAGTATTCCTTTCATCTACAATCACAAGTAGATGCATGTCTGAGAGAGAGCCATACTCCTTACTACAAAGGCTACTAAATGGTACATTATTACAAGTTCACATTTCTAGTTGCTTATAATTTTGTCAAACTAAGTTTTTTGATGGCAAATCTCTCAACTTGACTAAAACACCTGTGTCAGATTAAAGAATTAAAAAAAAAAACCCTCAAACAAACCACAAACAACTGCCAGCTTGCTTGGGTTTACTTTCTAAAATAACTGTTAGCCGAAAGAAAATATTTCAGTTTGCTCCTGTCAAAAATACTGGAAACCATTATTTCAAAAATCTGCATTACTCATAAGACTTACAGCAAGGATAGAAAGCTTTGTGTTTTTGTGACTGTGTAAACCAGCAGAAAAGAGCAGCCAGTAGCCAACCCCTGAGCAAGGCCTACTGGACGAGCAAGGCACCCAATCCAGGCAGCTGGAATTCTTTTCCTTCCCAGAATCCATCTTCTTCCTGAACACCCACCCTGAACAATTATTTACACACATTATTTACTCTTCACACACGTTATTCTCTGAATGGCAGCAGACATAGTCTAGAAAATTGCAAGGAGATATGGCCCAAAGCCTTGCCAAGGAGTGCTCCAACAATGCCATGCTCACAATGGTCTGTGGCTGGAAACTTGCCTCTTCTAAATCCCATCCACAGTAAGGCTGCTCCAGCCTGGGTCTAATCAGGTTTGCACTTATAATCATAATGTTTTATTTCTTTCTGTATTTCAAATGATTGACTGTAGAAACGATTAAAACTTCATTTCTAAGGTTGGCTAAATACATATCAGATGGTAGTGCTTTCAGCCATAACCCATCATACCCCAAATTTCAGTTTGAGTATACACATTTATAAGAAATTCACATGCTTTTCTATAGGGCCCCTGATGTAATGATATCCCACTATGAACCATATGTATTTTTATATTGCTTTCTTGCTCTCACTGACCCCTTCCACTGCTCTAATCTACCTGTTACCTACACACGATAGACCTACAGGAAAGTTACAAACTAATCAGTGCTTTCTGGTTTTCTTTAATTTCAGAAAGAAAACCATAAAAAACTTTAACAGAACTGGTGAAGTACCATTTAATATCATAAAGCTGGCACAAATGTAGTTGTGTGCAAAGTTTTTTCTGATGCTCTCGTTTCTACAATTTACTCATTATTTCAAAATTTCTATGAACCATACATCTGTAAAGCACTTCAGATTGAATAAAGGAACTAAAATAAAGACATGTCTTTAAAATTGGTATTGTAATGTAGAATATGTATGTTTTACCTACACAGTGATCTCATATTATTTAGGTGCAATCAGTGGGTTAAGCTGAGATACATACTTGCACTTTCTAGCTCAAGTTTTCAAAGAAGGAACTCAAAACAACCAACACACCAACAGAAGCACACGGGGGAGGAGAGGGACAGCTGTAGTATTTTCCTGTTAAAATACACCACTATCTGAGAAAGACACCAAAACAAACTGAAGTAAAACAAAACAAAAGAAAAATAAACAGAGGCTATGTAGTGCCAAATTATACATACAGCACCGCAATTTTTGAGTGTAAAGAACAGCAACGTTACCTCTAAAAACTCCTCTACTAATTCATATTAAGGCTAGATGAAATACGAATGCTTAGCTACGGCAAATATTTTAAAACAGCTGTTACAAATTACATGGATTATTACCCACCAAAATAAGTTGCAAATCAACATGTAAGCAGTAACATCAAAACAAAAGTACAGTCACTGTAAAAAGAACAAATAATTTACTGAACATTTTCAAATTTTGCAGACACAGTATAATAAATCTTAATATGTGCTTCAGACCTGTTAAAAGTTGGACAAATTTTCTAAAATGGGGCTCATTTTTATGTATATGTCCTATTCAATTTAGTAATTGCTATTAGTATTAGTAGGAATTAGTTGTTGTAACTGATTAATGCTAATACACCCATGCAGGATGATTAAATATATTTTTAAACAAACAAACAAATCAAATAGAAGCCCTAAAAAACACTCCCAAATTAAACTGTGAGTTCTGAAGGGGATAATCTAAATACTCGGAACATAAAGAATGTCATTTCTGAGGTCACCTTAACTCCAGGTGCCAATTCAAAACTGTGACACCGACACAACAAAATTCTCCCTCCAGACAAGGTAACTGCTTTTACCTTTATGTGGTTTCTGCATCTGAGGTAATGGGCACAGCGGAGATCTGAACAGAGTTTAATTCAAGGTTCACATAGAACTCTTAATCCCGAGTACAGGGTTTTTTTTTTCTTTTTAACACAGCTTATGCCTCATCTCATCATTTCTGAAACAGGATAATGCTCATGTACCTTCCAAAATACATTTCAAGGACAAAACTAATACTGACAAAGAGTTCAACTGCAGTGCTTGTAGGTATTTAGAAGTATTTGGTGGGGAAAAAATAGGTTTGGAGCATTTAGAGTGAGAGGTCAACAATGCTCTGTTTGAATTAATTAAGGAACACTGTCAGTTTGACATTTCAAGTGTAGTGCTTTACCAAAGAAAAGATACCACCACCAGGTCTGACCTCTTTCACAAGGGTTTTCATTTTACATTTGCTCATCACCTTTACAAATTTCTTGTCCTCTCCTAAGGATGCAAACAGGACAAATCAGCTATACAGAAGCACTTTAATAATTCATAAAGGCAAAAGAAAAAATTAAATTTAAAAAATTTGCCCCAAACTTAAGTTCTTAAGAATTACTACTTCTAGAAACAGAAAGCAAAAGCATAAAATAAATATGCTTTTACATTGGTTTTTAAACCCATTAAACGAATACTTGAATACAAGCCTTTAAGCCTCCAGTTATTAACAAAAGGCTGAGTGGATGCATTGTTATGTTACCTTAGAAGAATATATTCAGGGCAGACATAAAATTTGAATTTAAAATACACACTCCTGCACAATGCACACATACACAAGCACACTATTAGTAATCATTTACTACGAGTTACTTCTTATTAACCTTCACATGGCTTCACAAATATTTTCATTTTTGTTTCTTTTAATTAATAATTATTTGAACTGACCGAAATTACAAATCGTAACACAATTAAATGGTCAAAATATATTAAGCTTAGAAATGCGGTATTTTAAAGGGTTTTTGTCAAACAAGTAAATCAATTAGTCAAACTAAGAGATTCTAGCATGTCCCTCAATGAGAATATTGACAATAATGGCTTTCTCTCTTCACAATTGCAACAAAAAGACTATCAAAAGAATCTTGATTACAGGTATTCATTAGAAAAGCTTAGAAAACTTCTTAAAGCACCCTGTAAAGTTACAGGTATGTAACACATACATACTAATAAATAAAACTACGTTTCTGCACTTCCCTCCATACAACATTCCAGTTCTCCATTTACCAATGAGATTCTCTGGTGTTATAATAATTAATGTTTGAAAAAACACATCTAATGTTAGCCAATTAAGATAATACTTTTTTTCTTCCATACTATAACCATTTCAGTTTTCAAAGACAGCAAATTCTCAATTTTCTACTAATGTCACATAATCAGCATTAGAGTTTAAAATTGCCACATAAATCTGCAGAACCTGATTGACAGATTCAATTTCCCATTAAATACACGTGGGTATAGCTGCAAAGAACAGATGAAAAGAATGGCAACTGTCTTACGGGGTAACATGAAGCATTTTGAAAACTTACCCAGTTCTTAAACGCCTACTTGTTTATCTACATTTCCTGATAAAACGCACATAACACATCATTTTAGAAACTGCACTGATATTCAACAAGCAAACAACTGCCTTCTGTACTCTGCTAAGTAAAGCTACCTCCAGCACGACTCGGAGGGATGACTGCTTTGATGATCTGATGAGGCACGCTTCAACTTCAAGATATCCTCAAAAAATTAAGATAAAGATGCTTGGACGCTTTCCTCTTCCCCATCTAACTGTATTGACTGACCCTTCAGTCAGCCTGCTCATGAAACAAAGGCAAAGCACTACGCACTCTTCAGAGAGAGCTCCAACCCGTCCCATAACCCACACCAGCAGATAGATTGACACAGTCTCTAAATAAAGCCTGTCAGCCGCACAAAGATAAGGTGTCATTAGCTGCGCGCAGATCCGTGTTACCTTCAAACACAAAGATACTGCATATGTTCTTTGCTGTCACAGCAACACTTGTTCCACAGGCCCTTCTAAATGCAGAAAATTTCACCCTGGCTCTCAGGAAGAAATTACGCTTTAAATTGTGCTCTACTTTTTAAAACTCATATAAGCGCATCTACGTAAAATGCTTAATCAAGTGCATGAATACAATAACACGCCCATGAGAGGTGTTTTCTAAGGTAGACATACCCCTGCACTAATTACCGAATGCAGATTTGCTCTCTTCTGCTCTTATAAAACGGAAACATATAGATCTTTGCTAGACTATTACAGGCTCATACGCTACAAGCGATGCAGCTGGTGATACCTGTACGCCAAACACCCAGCACCGCCGAACAACAAGGGAAAGCCCGGGAGGTTAAAGTTTGCCGCGGGATACGGGAAACCTCCCGCGGGCTCCGCTGTTTGGCGTCAGCGCAGGCGGTCCCTGCCCGCGGTGCCGCCGCTGCCCGTGTCCCCGCACCGCGGCCAGCGCGCTCCCGCCGCCCCTGCGACCCCCAGGGCTGCTCACACGGCGAGCGGCCGGGCCGGGACCCGCATCCCTCCGGCCGCGCACCTGAGCCCGGGCGGCTG
>VZRS01011864.1:43323-90566 GCA_013398055.1 Ifrita kowaldi
GGAGGGGACGGCGGGGCAGGGCAGGGCATCTCTGCCCCCGCACGGGCTGCCCTGCCGGGGCACGGCCTCGCCGGGCACCGCGGCCCCCCGCCACCCCGGGGCTCCCGGGGACCCAAGCCTTGAGCGCCTTCTCCCTGCGGGGGTGTCGAGGCATCCGCGCTGGCGACCAGCGGGGATTCCTGATGAGCGGACATGTCCCCGCTCGGGAAGGACCGCAGTGCATGAAGCATGTCATAGCTGATTACCGCTGTGCTTTTTCACGGCCATGCATCACCTTAAAGCTCTTCTCCACATCGTTCATACGCATAGATGTGCTATCTACTTATATTCGTCTATATTATTTAGGATGGGAGGGGTGCTGTGGTGCTAGCAAGAACATCCTGTTTGTCAGCTGATTGTTTAAGGTCCACAAAAAATTTAGCCGGAGAAAGAAACAATTGTTAAAAAAAATGGGGGAAGGAGTCCAATTTAAACACTGCTGAGTGCCAACGCTCAGCATAGACACTCTTCCAAGCCATGCTGCAGAGACTACTTAGCACAGTGGTAAGTGGGTGCTGCTTGTCATCACCAGGAAGCCTAAATGTTTTAAGTAGAGTAAGTAGCAATTACGGGTGCCATGTTTTTCAGTGCTTCACTAAACACTTCTTGAAAGTGAGGTCTGCTGAATGCATGAAAAGTGCATCACCCCCTGGTTTGTAATCACCTCTGAATGTAGGCCAGCGTTTTGGGGCTCCAGAAAGATCTGTTGGAGTCTTATTTTTAAGCTGCAAGCAAATTAACTGCTAAAACGTCTAAGGCTGGGACAACATGGCTGTTTGATAATTGATTTCATTAAACATTCAGCATTAGTCAAATGGCCTTGCAACGAGCTTCATAAGGGCTTAGGAAAAGATAAGCAGTCAAAATCTGAGTTTGTAGTAGCAAAATACTGAAAGACCTGACCTCAAAAAAATAATGTGACAGCAAAATACAGCAATCTCTATGACAGTTTTCACACAGATAAGGATCTCAAAGCCAGTTTAAAATTGAATTAATTTCCAAGTGGAACCCAATTCTCCTTGTGTGTGTATTTTCAAATGGAGCTTGGTTCACAAGTTGGATCTACAAAGCGTTATAGACCAGGTAAAAAGCGAGTAAACCATGCCTGCATGGGTGATATTTCTGCCCTGTAGCAGGCAGGAGACACCTCTGCTCATGGAGCTGTGGAATACCTTCGAGCAACATCTCATGGCTTCATTTTACTGTGCAGGAAAAGCCGACAGCTAGCCATTAGTACTTCACTGAAGTTGAATTCACTGTTGTTTAGCACTGTCCTGCTGGAGGAACCTCTTCAAGGTCAAGCTGAGTCATCTGGGGGCAGACCACGAGTTCTCTCTGGACTGCAGAAGATTGCTCTTTCATCAGGCTCTAAGAACTGCTGCAGTGTCCAGGGGGCTCCCAGCCTTGCCAGCGCACCCCCACTTCATGTCATGCCCCAGTTTTGGCACGCTCTGATCACAGCTGCCTGTTGGAAGCACTGTTCGTGCAGCATGGAGCCACATACATTAAAATGGCTGAGAATCAAGTGCAGCAGGAGAGCTGACACCTGTACATCATGGACAGCTGCATAGCTTAGTCTCTCTGGAGGGTGGGTTAACTGGAAATGCCAGATTGGCTCATTCACAAGTTTAGGAGCTTAAAAACCTTCTCACACCACTGAGAGGGTTGATCCGGTTGTGACCAGGCTGAGAGATACCTAAGCTTTGAGCAAGCCCCCAGGAAGGGAAGTGTTAGTAATTAGTGCCTTCCAGGCACTAGGTGTTCTGTGAGCATATAATATTCCATTTAATGGAGTCTTCCAGGATTAGAAGGGTTGTCATCCCTGAGGTTTTCTCTTAGCCAGACAAGGCAGTCTTTTTTTCTAGGAATTTACTAGCAGCATAGTGTCTTTTGCCATCTAATCAAGGACTCCCCTGGTTTGTCAGACTCCCATCCTCCCAGACGTAAAATGAGATCACTTCTCTGAGGACATCCTCAAGATACAGCCTTTGATGTTTGTATGCAAGACTGGGATAATTTGAATAAGAGATTCCTAAGTGGCAGAACTCTAAAGAATGCTTCTTTTTAAAAAGAATTTCAAAACAGCCCAAAATGCTTGTGCCTAGTGAAACTTACCCTGAATTTCATGTATCTCAAAGGATGGCAGCAAACTTTGTAGTTCAAGTTGGTGTCATCTGGTTTCCTTAGATGCTTTCTGTTCCATAGACCTTGTATTGATATTTAAATTGCTTTTAAATCCTCATAAGGAGGACAGCTGTCAAAAATATGTTATGTCTAGCAGAGTGAACAGTTAGAGTATTGGTTCACACCTCTCCGATGAGTTTTATTAGTTGCTACTAATTTTTGTGTGCCATTCTAGTTCAGCTGTAAATATCTTCTTGAAATGAAAGAGAATATACAACCTACAGAAATCCTTCTGTACTGAAAAAGGATTGGGCAGAATATTACCCTCACAATTCCCAAGGAAATAATCTAAAGACTTTGTTGTCTCCTCTCCTCCTAGTCAACAGATGCACTTTTCATAACACACTGCTTACCTGCTTTGCATGTCGTTCTTGTCCCTTCACCTGGTTTGCAGCAGTGAAAAACGGGGAGATTGGAGATGAGTTTTATTAGTTGCTACTAATTTTTGTGTGCCATTCTAGTTCAGCTGTAAATATCTTCTTGAAATGAAAGAGATTATACAACCTACAGAAATCCTTCTGTACTGAAAAAGGATTGGGCAGAATATTACCCTCACAATTCCCAAGGAAATAATCTAAAGACTTTGTTGTCTCCTCTCCTCCTAGTCAACAGATGCACTTTTCATAACACACTGCTTACCTGCTTTGCATGTCGTTCTTGTCCCTTCACCTGGTTTGCAGCAGTGAAAAACGGGGAGATTGGAGCCAACAGGAGAGAAATAGCAAGCACTGTGCCTCCCACAGGACAGTTCCAGACAGCATGCTTCAGACAGTGGTTGGCAATACTTTGTCAGAGCTCAGAGAATGAGACCTTTTCTGATCACGTAGAGGATAATGAACAGAGTGCAGGAGGGAAGAGTCAGACTTTCAAGACTTGTCTTTACCAGGGTAAATGCAAATTTAGTAAATTTAGTAAACTTTACCTATCAAAGTCCATCCAACGTCCAACTACAAGCCTTTTATTTTCTGCCAGCTTTCAATGTTTTGCCTGAGAGGAACATCCTTCTCCAGTCCTTCTGAAGACATGCTCTCGAACAACCATCTCCTGATGAGCCCGGGCTAAGCCTGCAACGCTGTAGGTGCCGTGTAGAGGGGCAGAAGTGTGCACTAAACATCGGGGGTGTAAGCCAGGGTAAAGCCCTTTCTGCCCTGTGGAAAGTAACTTTAGCAAGCACGCCAGTGGAGTACAGGCTTTTAAATCCTGCTCTTTGTTACGTTGTTGCAGGCAAGAGGGACTATTATTACTGTGTCCTTGGAGCAGCTGCACAGCTAGCCGAGAAAGAGATCCTGATCTCATCATCTGTAATAGTCTCTCTCAGTTTGGCAACCTAGTAATTCCCAACAGTGAACCACCCAACAGTGGTTCTCCATGGAAAGAGTTCGTATTCTTGTCTTGGGACAATTGTACTGGAGAAACACAGGGCAAAGCCTGGCCCTCTACCTAATGCAGCATAGTAGGAAAAGACTCACGTTTGTGTTTGGGAGGTGTTGCTCCCTGTATTTCCTGTGTTTAAAAGATCATTGGTTTGTGTTATCTTAAATCTTTTGTCCAGGCTTTCGAAATTTTAAATGCAGATGCACTTTTCATACTGCATGACTAAAAAGCTGCTGCTCAGAAGGCACCTGCAAATCCATACATGTTTTATATTTACTTCAGTTATATGGTAATGTTTTTTCTTGCTGGCTCTTTATCAAGCAATAGCTGGTTTGTAAGTTTAGAACAACCACAGTTCATAAGAATAATCATGTACCTATTTCTGATCTTCCGAAATACCTTTAAAATGTTACATGTATTGACTTTCTCTTTGTCCTTCTCAGGTCCTTCTGGCTTACTAGGCAAATCTGGCTCACAGATTTTTTTACTAACTGTTTTTAATGGCAATCGTTCAGCCATGAATTTTCCAGCAATAACAAAACTTGCAGTTGTGCAGATCCATAGTTTCACACTTTTCTGTTATCATTAGAATGGTATGTCACTATTATTGTATTGCAAAATCCATTACCAAACCCAAATCTATTTCTCAGAAAAATGTTCGGTTCCATAAACAATGTAAGAAACTAGTGCCTGTACTGCCTTAATCTAGTTTGAACACATTCCTCATGATTCTTCCTTCAATTGAATCTCCTGTTCTCCATCTCATTCTCTTTGCTCTACTTGTGCTTGTTGTTTTGTGGATTCAAACCACTTAACTCCTCCCCTGCCTACTGTAAATCTAGAATGGCAAGAACCAAGTAGCCATTTACATACTCAAGTAAAATTGTTATTTATGCCAGTGAGGGCTTTCCCTGAGCAAACAGAAAGGCCAAGTTCAAAACTTGGATGGAAGGAATCCACCTGAAGAAACAGAATAGCAAAGCAGTATAAATGAAATACCCCCTGCCATTTTCAGTGCCAATTCACAATCAGTTTAACTAGATAGACAGTTTGAGGAGTTTCCTCCCACAAAATGGCACCTGCTAACCATGGAACAAGTGTTCATTCAGTCTCCCTTGTATCACCTTTTTGGCACTTGTAGTGCTATGTAGTCAGTGAAATTAAATGCCTGATTAGAGCTGAGATGAATCATCACGCTGTCAGGGAGAAGAGAGCAGAAGTGGTGGCTCAGGAGGAGGAGTATCAGATTATCTGCAATTCAAATTCAAGTTGGCTTACGTTGGTCCTGAATCCAAGTCTTCCATCCACCTCATCTACTGAGATAATATGTTCAAACCAATTGCAGAGTATCACATATTCTAACCTCAAGTCCCTTGCTTTTCCACTCACCCTAGCCCTTTCTAACCCCAAACAGTATTTTCCAGGGAGTATGAGCTTTGTGACTTATTGCAAGCTCTGTTTACAAGTGTTACTATTCAGTAAATGAACAGCTGTTGACTTCCATTGAAATCTGTTGTTTGTAGTCCTTGATATTCAGAAACTACAGGATACTGCCTCTCAGAAAAGTGCTCCTTTTTATGTGCCTCAATTTGAGCTCTCATAATCACCTGTAATTTCAGAAAAGGGTGACTAGAGTTTCTAAAGTCAATATAGTGAGTGCTGAATTTGTCATTAAAAGTAAACCTTCTCATCTTAAAAGAAATGAAATAAAATGACAGTATAGATGTAGTAGACTTCATCTATTTTGAGGATCTTATTTCGCTTGATGCCCTACTCTTTTTATAAAAATGGCATTATATACTGTCAAGACAACCCGTTAAATGGCTAACAGAGACATCTCTCCAAATAGCTGACAACAGAAAATCATCGTCATATGGAAAAGTTCCCCAGGAATTGACAGTAGGCTGCTTCTGTTCAACAGCTCCTGCAATCACATGGGAGCAAGTATAAATGTTGCTGATGATACAAAACCCAGTTGAACAGGGATGTCACTGAGCTCAGGGAAGCATGGAGTGATCTGGATGACTTGTCCATTTAAAGAAAATCTTGCTATACAAGCTCCTTATTAAATCTTTGACTTCAGAAGAAAGAGTGCAAGATGTTTCTGCAGAATGGAAGGACTTTATCATGGAAGGCAGTGCTTCTTAAAGAGCTTGGGGATCAGAATGGAGAAACAGCTTGGCTCCAATTTCTGCTATAATCCTGTAGAGGAAGGGGCTAATGAGATTCTTGCTTGTTTCAAGAGGGAGATAGAAAATAGGAATGGGAGATCTTCCCTCTGTCAAGCACTCCTGAGACCAGTAAAAAAGGTACAGATTTAGTGTTCAGATGTTCAAAAGAATGTGGAGAAGTAGGTGACATGCAGAAAAGAGACACAGAATTTATTTATAAGCTGGAGGAAATGCCTTGAGGTGAAAAGACTGGGAGAGTTCTCAGCCTTTATCTAAGCACTTGTTACTATGCTCAGTAGAAGAGGCTTATATGATCTAAGTGATGAAGGATATCAGTCTATATAGTCTAGTAGGATCTTTGTGGAAAAGAATAACATCAGTCTTGCTTATCAGAGATGGCTCAACATCTTCTCTTGGAAAGTCAAACTCTTTCATGTCACTAGAGAAACACACAAATATTCCAAAAGATGCGGTAATTCTTAGATCTTTTGAAATTGTGACGCACTAGTGAAAAAATCATAATATGTATATGCTTTTTAAAACCTACAGTCACTGCTGTGGATGCTTGGGTTTTATTTAAATGAAAAAGAGTGATAGCGAATGGATAGTTTTGCTTCATTTTCCTTGAGAGAGCTGCGGAATCCGATGATTTTTGAGAAATGAACTTTCTCCCTGCAAATCTTCTTCTATTAGTCCTGAATTTAGATATGAAATATTCAGATCATCTACTTTGTGGCAAAAACAGGGAGCAAAGAAGTAGGAATAGCTGTTGGATGGAGAGCAGCCCTACAATTCCATGCCTTGCATTTCTTATTAACGGTCAGTGTTCCTAAAAAAAGAAAGTCATTATGAGAATTAACTTCAGTATCTTGGGAGCTAATTTCCAGAAGGAGGGAGTCAGAGCTGTGGAGTCTGTAGTGATATCTTCTAGGGAAGAGGCAACTTTTTCAGAGAACATTAACTGTTGGCGTTTTGGTTTGGGTTATTTTTTGGTTTTGTGGGTTTAGGTTTTATTGTGTGGGGTTGTTTTTCTTTGTCTGTTTTGTGGTTTTGTTTTGGTTTTTTTTTTCCCTGGTAGATTTAATTGTTACTCATTATATTCTTGAGGAAATTATTAGTTATTCTTGGCAAGAAGAATAAAGCATCTGCACAAGTATTGGTTAAAGAGGGCACATAAGCACCAGCTGAAATACTTTCTTTGGTTTGAACCCTAAGTAGTAGTAATGTTCCTGCAGACTTTTGTCCTGGTGAAAACTGAGAGTAGCATTAGTGAGTAAAAGCACCACTGTGACCCTAGCGTGTTTCTCGGTTCAGGCGTCTCTGCATGCCTACACACAGCTGGGGTTGGGTGGGCAGACACACTGGACAGTATCACAGGCACTTTAGTGTCCCAAAGGCATCAGGCAGGGTGGGTTCAGGTATTGCCTAGTCTGTGAGGGAAGAGAAGACCTGCCTATAGTTGGAAGGGCTCCATTTGAGAGCAGAACCTTAATTCAAACTAGCAGACCTTAAAGGACAAATGTGGATGTGCCAGAGCTGTGCAGTGGAGTGTCAAGTCTCCATTTTTTCTTAGGATGGTTTTTTTATACAAACTTGTGGATATGCATTTGATTAAAATATAATCAAAATGTAATGACCTTTACAGATTCAGGAACAGAAAGACTGTTTTTTATCTCTCTCTAAGTGTGTATGTATGCATGTATGAATAAACACACATGCATTTGTCTGTATATGACATTACTGTTTCTATTTTGGCAGAATATGAAGACCCCATCCTATTAATCTCTCTATGAATGCAGTGTAAGTATCTTAACTCAGCTGACTTGCAGTGAATTAAGACTGACTATTTAATGTAGACTTATGGATCATCAAAGAAAGTATGTGATTATTTTTTATACTTTCATAAGGAGCAGAAATATTTACATTTTGAAAGTACAATTCATAACTGCACCACCCTTACAATATTCCAACTTTAGCCCCAGAAGTGGAATATAAACTGTGCCAGACATGCATTCCCATGAGTTTTTATTGTTGTTTTCGACACAATCTATTTTTATTCAGTTCTATGGGAAATGCACACACTTTGTGCAGTTGCCAGAATGCAATTTCCCAATGCCCCTTATTTATTTCAAAGTGTGCTTTTTTTGGATTCAAGTGCTTTTGCAACAGCACTTTTTCACATTTTATCATGTAAGTACTCCTTGCTCATACTGAACCCATTTGGTGAGGACAATGGTTACATATGTGGAACTGAAAGGGCAGCCACATAAACTAGCAGGAACCTCCCACACTGGCCATAACAGTTGGTTCTCCTTCATTTTTTGGGGTCTCCCATTAGTCATGTTCACTCCACCTAAGGGCTGCATGCAGGGAGCTGGGGGCAGAATTCTTGCTTTGTTCAGATTCTGCTGGGTGTATCAGAGCCCAGTGGTTGTTGGGGAGATGGTGATGGCCTGCTGAAATCCCTCCCTTTGGGCCTACCTTGCAGGACAATTTGGAGGCTGCCCAAATCCACAGCAGGTTAATCCTCAGGGAGCATCTAGGAGCTGGGGCTAGCCAGAAGGCATCAAGCTTCAGACTGGTTTA
Source organism: Ifrita kowaldi (assembly GCA_013398055.1). Lineage (NCBI taxonomy): Eukaryota > Metazoa > Chordata > Aves > Passeriformes > Cinclosomatidae > Ifrita > Ifrita kowaldi. Next base: position 51,678 of record VZRS01011864.1, read on the forward strand.
CAGCATAACCATTGCTTAAGGAGCAACGGAGAGGTTTGAGATGATGATGACTAGAGAACAGATTTGGCTGTGGAACCTGCCCCAAAAGGACAACTTACCTCTGTGAGGACATGGTCCTTAGTCAACGTGTCCACTAAAATTTGCATGGTACTTTCTGGGTCAGCATAATTTTCTGTCCTAAGGTCACTTTGACTTGATAGACTTTTTTTAAAGGGTTCAATTTTGGGTTGAAATCAACTTGACAATGTCCTTACGTTCCTACAAACCATCCTGTTAGATCATTGCCATAAGGCTTAGTCAAGGGCTCTCATGTTCAGACACAGTTGCAGTTCTAGGACAGTCCCTTGTAAAGTGCCACAGACACTTCTGCATATAGATAGGCCACCACTGAAGAAGACCCCTCCAAAACTGCCTTGCAGTGCTGCTTAAAGGACATTTTAATACTTGCCCCAACCCTGACTTATCTGCAGTACAACACCACAGACCCTGCACCACAACATCTGCATAAATGCCCTACTCTTCTCTCGCACCATTCTCCAATAAAGCCTTCAGACAAATAGGGAAAGGAAGAAATGTGGTCTTGAGGCCAGGCACTGAGGTCAGTAGTCCTTCCAACTTCTGCTATATCTGCCCCAATTTATACCTGGTAGCTCAAATGTGAGTTTGTTCCTGGGGGTTTGGCCTGACTGCTTGCAGAGAGGGTTGGTAACACCTTGTAAGACATAGAGCAAGGATCCAGGGTCACGGTGCTTCCCTTGCCCTGTGGATTTCTCCATCATCCTCTGGCCATCTAGATGATGTCACAGCTTTGTCCTGCTGGGACTTGGACAAGGAGCAGATGGGTTTGGTAGCAGCTGGCAAGGCACATGGACTACCAGGGTGCGGGAAGGTGAGAAGGTTCTCCATGGGTGTGAGCTCATGATTAACCCTTGAAACTGTGGTCCATTGCCGGCAATGAGTCAGGGAGAAATGCTGCAAGGTTACAAATGTTACATGTTTTCCTCAGCAAGTCCCCTCAAACGGCCTAGGCCTTGTAATTGGCAAGGCAACAGGCAAAAAGCAGCCCTCTCAAGGTCTGACAACCTCATAGTCTGCCAAAGCCCTACAACTCATGAAGGAGAGAGAAATATTTTGAAACTGAGCACCTGTGGGGAGCCAAATTTCCATGAAGTGGCATGGAAGTGGAGCCTCTCAAACTGGCAGTATCAAAAGAAGCCTCTCAGTGCAGGTCCTTCCACAGACTTAATTGTGACAAAAACATCTTTCCCTGAAACGCCAAGGACTCCCACCATGGAAAGGGACACTGCTGCACTTCCAATCAGCCTTCAAAATAACTGTTTTCCAAGATCATCTACAAAGTCAATTGATACCAAAATAAATCTACATTAGGCATAAATTGCAGAATGCTTTCTTCCTCCCAAAACAAAAAGAAAAAGAAAAAAAATATGTATGATCAAGAGCTGCAAGGGCTGTAGGCTTGTCCCTGGTAGCATCTCTGGGCTGCCAGATACTTTGAAGTTTTGGATTCTCAGAATAAGACAACTCTTTCTTCCTCACAATTTGTATAGGCTGTTGTGAGCAACCGGCTAAGGCATCCTAGGACCCCTGGGCTGAAATGGGTCTGTGCAGACAGCACAGCTCTCAAAGTCCATATGGATCAGCATGCTTCTCAGAATCATATCCTCTCATTTTCCTGAGCTCCCTTCTCATGAGCATGTGCATTTAAAATCCAGATTTCTCTGGTAGCCTCACAGTAAATGTTCTAAAGTTTCCTGTAACAGGCCACTAGGGTAGGAACAGCAGCAGAACTTCAAAACAGCAGATCTGCCCTTTCCATAAGAAAGAAAGGGAAGTGTAATTGCCCTAGAGCAGTCACTCTGAAAGGTAAGAGTCACTCATGAAGCATCCCTCTGGCTGTCTGTGAAAACTAGGTCCTTGTTTTGATGTTCTTTTTCTAAAGGTGATGATGAAGTAATGCAGCAGGAATGCAGACACAGAAGTATGGGGATTTTTGGATGAGAAAATTCCCCTTGACCAATCATTTTCCTGACAGGACCAGTCATCCTTCAAAGTAAGTCCTCAACTTTTTATCCTTCTCAAAAATGCCGAGATGCGTCTGGAAAGACTGCAATATGGATACTTCAGAGATTCCCTGGACAGAAATAGAAGAGGAAGATGCAGACAGCAGATAGCCTCCTTTACTGACATTACACAGCCAGATTGTCCTGTGGGAGCTAGCAGCAAGGTCCAGCTGATCTTATTCTTTTTGTAAAATAGGATAATGATTATGGGGAACACAGAGAGATTCTCTGTGTGTGATCAGCGCCACAACACTCTCCTGGCCAGTTTCCAGAGTGATACTCACCAGGCTGAGATCTTTTACTTAATCCATAAACTGCTAGCCGAGTTTTATGGTCCTCTCCATGGAATCAATTTCACATGGATTAAGATACATGGAGAAGCCCAGTCATCACTACAGCTGGAGTGGTAGGGAAGGAACCTGGGCTGGGGTTGCACTGGTCTCCTTGCCTGTCCTGGAATGTCCACATCAGGCTCATCTGCAAATCTGGCATGTGCTTACAGAAATGAGACAGCTCTTTGTGAATCTCCACCATTTCTTGCTCTTTCAACACAAATGGAGAGAGAAGGGAGCACCATAACACGCCAGGAGGAAGGGCTGACTCCTTGCAGACCTTTCCTTTGCCTGCACGTTTGTGTGTTGTTACATACCTGGTGTGGGCAGCACTGAGTCCCTGCTTGACATCGGCCCAGCTGGATGGCAAGTCAGGAGGACAGGAATGGGGAGGAAGAGCAGAGGAGGGCAAGCAGACAGCAGCGTGCTGGCTCTCCTGAGACAAAAAGACATCATATCCCAGCAGGGGCCATCCTGGAGAACTGTAACTAATCATGTCCTGGGCTCTAATGTGCCCAGATGCAAAGGAAATTTGAGTTTCGTATTAACTGAAATTTTTCATATTTGATAGCCAGAAAGCAGTGAACTTTCTGCCACAGAGATGGTCTCAGTGAAAGCTGGCAAGGAAACCCTCAGCTGCCACATTCCTCCCTTTGTGAGGGGAAGCTTTGATACAGAGATGGGCACACTCCTTCATGCCATGGAAATGGCACAACACTCCTAAATGATGGAGGACAGTGTGGACCCAATACCGACTGTATCAGAGTAAAACTGATTTGCATTCACAGAAAACAGTAGGCTTTGATTATGCCTACATTTTACAAGCAGTGAAAACCTTTCATGTCCTGCCAGTGTTTCAGTGCATCATGTACAGAACCAGTACAGAGCTCACTGAAGACGCCAGAAAGCTGCTGCCCACTACAGATGATGTTGGGGTCAGGCCCTACTGGATTCAAATTATTTTCTCCTGTGAAGTGGTAAGTTAATGAGAGGTGAGAAAGAGATAAGAACAATGTCTCGTAGTCTTTAAAATACAGAGAAAACCACAGAATCATGGGGCAGCTGAGGCTGGCAGGGACCTCTGATGATTGTGTATTTCAAGTCCTGCCTGTTGCCTCTTGCCCTGTCACTGGCCACCACTAAACACTCTGGCCCTGGCTCCAGGATGAGCTGTCCTAGCTCTCTAAGCCTCTCCTTGTAGGCCAGATGTTCCAAGCCCTTAACCAATGGCCCTTGACTGGACTCACCGTGGTATGTGCATGTCCAGTACAACTGGAGAGCCTTCATCCTGCCAGGGTCCCACCGAATGGCAGCACAGCCATCTGCTGTGCCAACCACTCCTCCCAGTTTTGTATCTTCTGCAATCCTGCTGAGGCTTCTCTCTGTCCCACCCCCCAGACCATTAACACAGCTGCAGCCTAACACAGGGTGACCCCTGGGGTGTGTCACTGGTGACAGTACCCAAGCTAAAGGAACAGGTAAGGATTTTGTGCCTGGAAGGGTTTAATTTCTGCAGGTCAATATATGGATGTATAAGAAGAGTTCTTTGAAAGGTTTATGGAAGACAGACTAATAAGTGTTGGAATTTATTTTGAAATATCTATTATTTAAAAATATCTACTACTTAGTAGAGCATGAAACATTATTTCATTTTAAACATGCAGCATTTAAGACTTGGACTTTTAGAACATGTAGATATTTTAAAATAACTCCATTGTGTAAACAAATCCTTGCTTAATAGTGCAATCTCTTGAAAATATTCTAAATAAATTAATTGATGGCTTTCATTTTCTTTCTGTGTCTCAACCATTGGCATTCCTCATTTTAGATGTCAACATTTCTATGCCTGGAAGCTGGAGAATAAAAATAGTTACACTCTAAAAAAGGGGCAGTGCTGAGGGTGAAAGGTCCTGATCTTGCAAGTTCTTGCTCACATGGAAACTCAACGGCACTACTTGGGTGAGGAGGAATTACCCAGCAGAAATTACAAAATGAGGCTGAGCTCTGCTACTAAAATGGTAATAACTCAAACATGGAAAAGATTATTCACTCTCCGATGAAACAGAAGGAGCCTGACTGTGAAATCTGTGAGTTTTAAAGAACCAACCAGGGTTGAAACTCGCTGGAAATTGGGTTTGAAAACAGATGAGAACCTCCTTCTAAGCTGTTAGACTGCAGTGATGTTTCAACAACTGGGATTTTTTAGGGTTTTTATATTGAATATAGATGAGCTACAGGGATTTCAGGCCTATTTGGAAGCCAACTATGTATTCACGTTGTTATTAATAATGCCTTGGGCTAGACAGAAAGCTTGAAAAATATTTGTTTACATAAATAAAAAACAGTGCATTTTTGGAGTTACTTCATTCTATGGCCTTAAAAAGAGTCCCCTTGGCACAGTAAGATGACCTTATCCTTAGAAAAATAGTATTATATGTCAGAAATGTCTTTATTTTCCGACACAGCAGGACAGAAAAGCCGCTTTTATTCCAAGGAATCCAGCTTGTTCATATGAAGCCTAAAGGGACTGAGCACATCATGGCACTACAATATGGATTGTCTGACTCTTGAGATAAGGGTGAGTGCCTAATGGCTGTTTTCCAAACAAAGAGCACTCAGTTAAGAACCAGGGTACATGTCAAGGAGGTTTTAAAAGGGAACATTACTCACAGCTCAGAAGTGGTTAAAGAATATTAAATAGGCCACAGAACTCTATCTCTTCTTTCACTACAACAAGTAAAGGGGGAAAAAAATCCCCAAATCTATAAATATTCTATTCTCTAGCCCTTTTCTACCTGGACCACCACCTCCTCTGATTCTGAGCACCTCTATGCTGATCTTCAACTGAAATTTGCCAGAAATGGCAGCAGCCCACTTCCAGGATTCTGGGATGGTCCAGTTGGTGTGACCAGACCCTGCATGAGGTCTCTGCCACACTTGAACAGTTTCAAAGTCATTTGCAGCAAAAGGCATTTACCATGGTGGAAGGTCCATAAGTCTCGATTCTTCAAAACATCTCAACTAATGTAATTTAAGCTAGGAATTCCCAGCCTGCAAACAGGCACCTAAACTTTTCAACTGCTGGTCCCGTTGCCCTTTTCTCCTTTTAAGACCTTTCTGATTTTCCCTCTGAGAGACAATGATCCCATGAGTAATTAACCCCTTCCTAACTTGCTTCTTTTCAGTTGTTTGTGGCAGACACTCCCCACTGTGTGTTGGAAATGAAAAAACTTCTCCAGTTCAAGGTTCTTTGCTTAGCACATCTTGGTGATCCTCTCATGGAAAATGTAATGGACAATAGAGAAATCCTTTCTGTTGTTTCAGTGCACTAGATTCTCCTTCTCCACCTTTCCAACTGGAAAAAAATGGTTTTTTGAACAGATCTAATATAGCTTCTTACATGGGAAGCTCTATAGAGAGTCTTCCACTCTGTGTATGGGTAGGTCTACTTTTAATCAGTGATGATTTCCTTCCTTACTTTTGGTTATCTCTGAGCTTAATGGCTGTATTCGGAATAACAGAGCATTTACATTTTTCAGATCTCAGTGGTTTCCTCTGTTGTTCTTGGTCGTGTTTTTGTAAGCAGTTGTGTGCCTATGGACCTTTGTGCTTGGCCAGCTTTCACTGTTGGATGAAGGTCTAGCATTTTATTGCTCAGAAGCATCTTCGTAAATAATGCATTTCCAGTGTAAGACTGCAACAGATTTGTTTCATTCTGGGGGGAAAGATCAGAGGTCACAAAGAAATGGAAATGTCATGTTTTTGTGTTAGTTCAAAGGCTGTTCTTGGACCTTGCTGGTGACTAAGCTACTAAAAACTGAACTGACCTGTCTGACTTTACGAGAATATAATCTATCAGAAGAGATTCACAAATAAATTGGAGTTTTTTCTTTTTTCTTTAGATTAGCTCATTTTCTGAGCAAAGTAAACCCATATATTACATTTAATATGTCTCCCACCATTGTTTATTTGCAGGCCTGTTCTTTAAAGGATAAGCCAATTTCCTCTCAGATGCAGTTGATTTCTCTGACTCACTCTGACAGCTGTGACAGTCTGTTTGTCACAGAGCTACTGGTACATACCAATTTATATATTAAAAGTAGCCGGAGGTGGAGCAGTCTCATAGGTGAGTTTAGAACCTTAAAACACTGTGTGAAGATACATCAGACTACTCCCTGGTTTTGTTTGGTTTTTTTTTAATGATGACATTACTTTTTAACTTTGTGCTTCAGTGAATTGTCTTACAACAGTGACTCTTACCTGGGAAAAATACTGCCCTGGAATGTCCCAGTTATGCTCCATGCTCCAGTATCCAGTATGACTCTATGGCAGTGTGGGAACACATCAGGCCAAAGCCGGTAGTGGGCTGTTTGCCATTCTGGGGTGAATTGTTTCTGGCTCAGTACCATATGCCTGAGGGTGGCATGTGTCTTCTCAGGAAGGACAAATTGCTCTCCTTCATGTTTGGCAAGCTCCTGCTGGCATGCCAAAGAGGCCTATATTTAGTACTGGTACTGTTTAGCCAACAAGCTGGGAAAATTGTCATGATGATGTGACTAGAGATTTACCAAGGCTGTTTCCCAAGAGCTGAAGAAGACATGGTTGAAGCGAGCTTTGAATTTCCAGCTTTGAATCTCGCTGCTCCTATTTTCTCTGGGTGCAGTGCATCCTGCTCCCAAGCCCAGGCCTGCGTGTTGCAGCTCGAACTGAGCTCATTTACTCCGCTTTGGCATCGGTGGGATTCCTACAAAGCTGGCTATTTTGATATACAGCTTGGTACCCAAAATTCTGCTCTCCCTGTCCTGTTGAACAAGGCTGTAGCTGTCGCTGCTCCTGCTCCCCCAGTGACACATGCTGTCCTGGCTGCCTGAAGCACACATAGTCCAGATGTGCTGAGAGCAGAGATCCAGAGAGCAGCAGCGACTGTTCCCATCAGAACCCTCTTTGCCTCTCATCTGCACTGGGCACGTGGCTTACCTACAATTCAAATAGCTCATGAGACTGAAGGCAATGTGAGCCCTGACACTCACTGCGAGAATGTCACCTCCTCTGCTCCTTTCTCTTGTGAAACAACAACATCAGGAATCTCCCAAAGAACTGGAGCAACACCATGGGGCTATCTTATTTCTTATTAATTTTCTTTATCTTATTTCCACCCCAAATTGGCCACAGGCACATTCACTGTTCAACAAGAGCATCTGAAGATCCTTCTCCTGAAAGGCCATGCCTGTGGGAAGGTCTCAGTTTCCTACTGTTTGTGTTAAGTTGAAGCTACATTTTCAACTGGTAATTTACTCTATACTTAGGCTTTGCATATGTAGCAGTGCTAGCAAGAGGGAGAAAGAAATCACCTCTTGAGGAAAAAAAAGGCAAATATCACAATGTAAACATGATTTTATTGCTTTTATTTAAGTTGTGTGAGGGAATGGAGATTCATAGGGGAAAAACTAAATAGGCTTTTTATTATCAAAACTTTTCAAACACATGCTCTGCTCACAACTCAGCTCAAGATAAATGAAAAAAAGATTAAGGAGGACTCCAATTCTCTAATTTCATATCCCTTCCTAAAAAATTCCATATAACTATTTACTTGTGTCTTGACACACATTCTCATAAGCAAAGGAATTTTGGAGTTATTCTTAAAAATATTCCCAAAATGTACCTCAATCCTTTGCTTGGGCATTTAAATCTTCTTTTCCATCTGAAACAAGTGCTGCTTTTGGCTGTTGTAGCTACAGCCAAAACGTAAAAAATCATCTGTGCTTGGGTTGGCTATATTGGAAAGTTCTCTTCTACATGCTAGGCAGGAGGTTCTCAGGGCTGGCTAATACTGCACACGTTTTCCTTTGCAGTGTCAGGATATTGCACAGTGAAGAGCACGGTGTTGTCCTTTTTCCCTGTATGTCCCCTCTGTGCGCATAAAAATGAGGCTGCTCTGCTGATTTAATTACTGTGAGGACAGATCATCTTCTTAGGCATCTTGTCACAATACTGACATTTCTTGTGGAAGTTTTAAGTGATTTGACACTTCTTATCATAGTACAATTGCTAGCTTGTCTTCCAGTGAACAAATGTTGATTAATAATTCTTGGCATTAGAAACAAATCACAGCTTTTGCTTATTTGCAGTAGTTCAGTGAACTAGGGGAAGGTCTTGACAATCCTAATTTGCTGTGCTTAGTGACTATTTTTGTATATTTCTCAGCTTTCTGTCCATTGGGCCAAGAAAAATCTGGAGAGCAGGTTGTGCATGTCTGGGACATCCACCCTGTATGGACCTGTTAAATCCCTCAGATGTTTGTTGCTGACTGTTACTGTAATAAATTCACTGCAGGTCCCTTACATAGCAAACACTGCCACATGGTAACTCAGAGCTATGAACATTCTTCAGGTCATTAACTCCCTCTAGTCGATTTATCTGTCAGGAAGGTATTTGCCTGCATCTTCCAATGGAGCCCTTTCTTGGTGAATAAAGTAGCATTAAGACAAGTGCAAGACACAAACCAGTTGTTGGAGGGCAACACATACGCCTACTTTTAGCTGGTATCAGGCTCCATAAACCTTGGATTTTAGGAAAAAGTACATGGTGAATTAACGAGCAACATATTACTCCTGGCAGTTTGTAGAGTCTAAATGGCATACATAGATGTGAAAATGCACTGAAGATTGATGTTTCTTCACAGTACACCACTCCCCTCACAGCCTGCAAGCTTTGTGGGGCTCTGTCACAGCCTGATTTGCTGTATTGTCAGCTCCCAAGTTGCTTGATTGAGTTTGAAAAATTACCATAGTAATCAGCTGTCACAGGTAATGGTTTCCTCTGAGTTTAGAAAGAGCAGCCGCCAGCTCCTGCTGTGCTCTGTTGGGTGCACTGGGCATTGTTGCCAGGCTCCTTGGGTTCTGGCTCTGGGGGTTTGAACAAAGGAAGCAGTCTCTAGCTATGTCTGATCATTCTTTCAGGGGAAGTAGTGCACAGCCCACTCCCCCTGTGTGTATCTTTTGAGAGGTCTCCCGAGTATCTTTCTCCGAGCAGTTGAGGTGTGTTAGTTGTAATGACCAGGTCCTGTTTCTGTAGTCCATACTCCAGAGCTAACTCTGTTTCTGCCTTTCACAATTCTTTGGTAGCCAGGAATACTTTGTTGTTCCACAAGTTAACCAGAATTACTAAATCCTCCTCAAGGACTGATTTGCCTAAAAGAGTCAATGTCTCACTGATCTCATTTTATCTTCTAGTAGGTACTGAGCAGTTTGGGGGAATTACTGGTTTCTCCAAATGTTGGGGGTTTTTTACAGCCTTTTGTCGTGGTTTTTTTTCCTATGGGCTTCAGTGTTTTCATGCCATACTTTTATGCCTTTTAAATTATACCCTTTGTGGATTGGTGAAATTTCTGACATCCAGAAATAAATGTTTTCCCTGTTTGAATGGAAATGTTGCCACATGGGTGTTTGTTCCCTCATGTACACTCATGGAGCTTCTCCCTGTAACAGTGCCAGCAAGTTGCCCACTTCTAGTGGTGTTTAAATTGTGTTTCAGGGGTTGTGGTGTCCTTTTTTGGAGGTCTTGCTGTCAACAAATCCTGGCAAGCTGTTACCAGCTATACTGTGGTTTCTAAGCCTTTTTGACAAAATGGTGCATTTCATTGTTTTCCTGTGATTAAGTTTCAGGTTGTAATCTCTTGATCTTGTAACTAACACCAATAAATACTTCTTGTAGTTTATATTTGATGCTGTTTTAAATTAGGATATTGCAAGTATGAAAAAGACTTCTCCCTATATCTTTTTTATTGGCCTATCCCTTGCAAAGATGGTATTCTAAAGGGTGTTCTCTGAAGCACTGCTTTACAGGGAGTACTGAAAGGAAGTGCAGTTGCTGATGCCACAAGCTAGATTGACCACGGAGTTGGACAGCATGCACACATGATACCAGGTGGTACAACTAGACTGTGGTGGCCCCATATTATTTCTTTTTTTGAGCCTTGGACATTCTGAAAAAGGGCTGTATTTCTCTTATTATTGCACTTAACTGCATTAAGATTTATCCACTTTCCCAGTCCAGTGTGCATTCACTATAAAGTTTTCACTTTTCTACCTTGAGCCCATTGATAACAGTAGTCAGGAGGGTGAACACACAGCATGAAACCTGGGAAAGCTTGGTCTTCCAGTGCTTTGCACCTTGAAGCATATACACACAGCATTTCCTCATTTCTTTTGCTGTTTGTTTCCTTTCCAGAGTCACGAGAATTTTTAGCAAGTTTCTCCCAGTACAGGTGTTGACAGCATCTCCAGCTACCAGTACTTTTGACATGTGGTTCTTTTGCTGACATTCAGCTGTGCACTTCCTGCTGTAAGATGCAGACAGTTTATCCTGGTTTTAGAGTTTGAGGTCCAAGAAACAGCAACAAGAGAATAGAAATGAGGAATTAGGGTGAAGATCCTGAGCAGCAGCAGCAGGAGTAGCAGCAGCAGAAAATAGTCGTTAATATTATGGGTTTATCTACTGATTTAAAAAAAAGGGTAAAGTTTATGTTTTATAAACTGCATTTACTCTCACTGAATAGTCCTAATAACATTGCTACTTTTGTGGCATGAATCCCATGAAAGGGCCTTTCAGTAACATACCCTATCTGCTGAGGTCTAAACCCTGCAGAATACACAGTTCATCCTGGTACTTACACCCTGACTCCACCCATTTTTGCCAGAGCTGCTGCCACTGGGTCCCCGTTCCCCTGGGAGGGCTGCAGCTGTACCCAGCGGCCACCTCTTCCCCACAAAGCTGGTATCAATCTCCACAGGACGTTCAAGTCTCTGGTCTTGTTAGAGGCCACTCTTCACCCTCACTTCGGTGTGTTTTTCAATGACAGAATCCCAAAGACTGTTCTCTGAAATATTAATATGTAGCTAATTAATTGCCTGCCTTTGCATGAACTACCACCTTGAATTGAAAGGTCCCTGCCTGGAGTGTTTTGGTTTCAGAGTACTTTAAAGTCACTGAGATCTCTGGGTATTTTTCTCTCCAGGTAGGCAGAATTACTGTTTCACAAGGTTTGGAAAATACATCATATTCTGTCGTAAGGAAGCAGGCTTGTGAAACAGAGATGCTGTCATGAGCATCATCAAAATGAAGGATAACTTTGACTGAAGGGAAAGCGTTTCCTGAGGAGACCTGTTTATTTCACCAAGATGCCTTTGTGCAGACATTTGACTGCTGAGCAGAGGATCTGCCATCCTGCATCAGAGACAGAGTCTGTCCAGGCCAGTATCCTGTCCCTGACAGGGACCAGCTCCTAATACTTCAGAGAAAAATGCATTTCAATCATGATGGGAAATAACTTCCTCATGTCATGAGTTTAATGTCAGTCCCAGACACTTGCTGGTTGATTTGGGGAAGAAGCACTAGACTACCTTTTTTGGTGTTTTGTTTGTTTGGGGTTTTGGTTTTCTTTTTGTTAATCTCAGTATCTCATGTTTAACAGTAAATACACTGACCAAATTCAGTTCTGGCCATATCTTGAAATGCCAGTGAACTCTTTATAATGAACTGCATTCTGGCAGCATATTTCTTGGGCTATTAAATAGTCATAGCCCTCTTAGCCTTTTCCAGAATAATTAGTTTTGATAAAGAAAGATATATTCAAATGCAAAGAAGGATCTGGTACAAATTCTGTAGTCTTAAAACTGTTTTGTACTATGGGTCATTAATGTTTCTATTTTCTTTCGATTCCTCCTTTCAGGGATCATTTCTGGGTATTCTTCATTACATTAGGTTTGACTTTTCTTATGTACCTACTCATTGTTTATCTTATAAAGAAACGCTGCTATCTACAGTGTATCAATTTCCTTTTTTTTCTTCATGCACTAATAAATGGATCAGTAGTAAACTCTGACCATAGGCATCAGACCAAAGGCAGCTTTGAGAGTGCGACCAGCACTGGCACACGGTGACTCGTAACGCTGAACATCGAGTGACTGCACCCCGGTGTGGGACGTGCTTGCACTTAGGAGATACAGCACTTCTGCCATGCACAGGAATCTTTTGTTAGCTAAAATTAACTGGCACGTGTTTCTGGCAGTGCTGCTGCTGTTTCCAAAGTGACAGCCTCTTCTTTTGCATCCCCAGGAGACTACCTGAGAAATGGCACATCTTCTGAACACTGCCTACCTGCCTTCCCCAGCCTGCGGAGGGCTCTTGCCACATCAAGTGCTGCCAGAAACCCTCTGAAACAACAAAGCCCCATTGTCAGGGGTAGGAAGGAATTTATCCTGTCCAGTGTCCACTTGCTTATTATCAACAGGCAGGTCATCAGCCTCTCTCTTGCTGGCTATGAGACCCACTGATGCACAAAACGCCAGGAGAAGCTGTGGCCTTCTGTCTCCTTGTATCAGCAGACTAGAAGAGGTCACCAGTGCCCCTTTTCTCTAAAGAAATAATGATGTGCACATCTCACATGGCTATAACCACGACATTTGTATCTTTGGTCAGTCCTTGTTATTAAGTGTGTAACTGCAGACAAACAGTTCCTCTTTCTCTATGTTTTCTCTTCTCCAGCATGAATCTTACTTTCTGTCAGTATGCCACAAGATTTCAAATGTATTAGTATCTTTTTGGGCAAATTCTGGCTTCCAAATGCAGAGTGGGGTAAGCACAGCAGGAATCTCTTCCTGTTGACCTCTCTCTAGGAGAATTCATGATTTCTGGACTGTTGTTTCTAACATATATTGAGTAAGTTGCAATGAGAAGATTCATGAAAGCACATCAGTGTTTCTCAGAAACTTCAGAGTTGCTGGGATGCTCAAAGAGCCCACCAGACTGCAGATGGTATCCCAGATTTTAATTTTAATAATTTTTTTATTTTCAAGACTACTTTACACAAACTACATTATAAAGGCATTAGCACAGAGTCTGACATCTATATAAACCTTGGGACATGGATTTGCAGAATGCTGCTGGTAGTCAGGAAAAAGGTTTATAATAAAAATACAACAGTTGCAATTTTCATTAACATTTTTCTGAAGTCATTTGTTCATATCTGTATTTCTGTATCATTGATCACTTTTAGAAAAAAATCAGCTAAACACGTTAAGTCTCAATACTGTGTTAATGATAGATTAAACACTTCTAACAAGTGCAACCAATGTATTCAATGAAGATCTAAATACAATCACATTGTACACCTTAGCTCCATTTCAACTTCTCTTCCTGTCCTGGAATATAATTAGGATGGAGCCCTGGGGACACACTCACTGCTAACCAACATCTCAATGACCTTGCTGGGGCAAAAAGAGATGTCAAGTCACAACTGAGTCTGAGGCACTGACTCTAAGAATAGATTCAAATTTCCACTGATAGGTGCAGTCGTAATGTGAATGAGACTACCAAGAAAATATGATAGACCTCAAAGACAAAGTAGCCCTTAAAATAATTTTCAAAAAATAATCTTGAGGTTAACAGGAGACAGTGATGATAATTGAGACCTACACAGAAAATGCAGTAATTTTCTTTTTCTGCACGCTGTGTTAGAGCTTCTGAAAAAGGTTAGTGGCTAGTGACTACTTTACATTTCCTGGTTTATAATCCTTAAACATCAGTCATTCTAAAGGGTCAGTGAGTTTATGCACTGTGAGACTCAGGAAATGGTGGTTCAGCCTCCTGCTCCAGTAGTGGCATCTGTGCTAAAGCTCCAGCTCTCCGGGCCTTGGCAACGCAGCTGCCGCTGTGGAACGGGACAGCCATGCTCTGTCTGGGACGAGCAGACGTGTCCTTGTGCCCACCTCCTCACCTGAAAGGCAGTTCCTCTGCCCCCTGAGGCTGGACTGCCTCGAAACACATCTCTGCCTTGTTTCTCCTTGTGCCAGGGCTTGCCAGAAAACAAGGTCAGTGTGGGTGGAGGTTTCCAGAGGGACACAAAATCCAGCTGATAATCAGCCGCATGATCGCACAGGCACTTACAAGGAGATGCCGGTGCCCACAGCTTGCTCCGTAGGTAAAGAGGAGATTTGGCAGCTACTTTTGATCTCCCAGGAGTCAACCTGGCAAACACCCACACCCAGAAGACACAAGGCAGCCTAACACTGCCCAGGCAGCCCAACCACAGGCTGCAGGGGCAAGGAAAGCAAAGACAGGTCTGGGAATTTGCTCAGCACTGAGGTGTTTTAGGTGTCTGCAACAAACACAATTCAATACAGCACATTGTAAATTGCTGATAAAAATCATCAGCCTAAGTTTAGTGCAGGACCAAACTACCTTCCTCTGGGTACAGATTTCTTGAAGACCTTTTTCTGCAAATGGAGGCTGCTTCAAGAGTGCCATTTCCCTTGAAGTTGTGATTAGCATTTATTTCCCCATGCTAGAGTTAAATTTAGCAGTAGATCTTTTTACTTTTTAAAACTAGGAACTTACTAAAATCTTCAGATTCTTCTTCATAAAACATACCAGGAATGAATAAAGTGCTCTTAGAAAGTGGCAATATTCTATTCACATTTTACAATTACAATAATTGCAATTCTAATACTGTAACTATTAAAATTTATCTGATATCGTACAGAATTATTAATATGGAACTAAAACAATTCCTCTGAGTGGGACTTTGAATATGATTTCTTACTGAGATTAGACAGTCTTTAAGAAACTGGATAAAAAATATTTACATGTATTTTGGGCTATGCTGCTTATCCATGAATAATAATCAAATGAATAGAACATGTCAATTTATTTCAGATCTATGAAATACAAATCTAAAAATACCATTTTACAGACAATATTCACCATTTAGTTTATATTTTAGTATTATCTAAAGCCTATCTTGCACAGAATGATAATGTAACAGAATAACAAAATAGTTTACATTTTAAGCTTAGAGATTTCCTTAACTTAGAGACTACCATTTACATCAAAAATACTTGTGCACAATAACCAATTAAACATCTACATTTCAAGAATAGATTGGCTACATCTCATAACTGAGACACCAATTACAGTACATTTATTAAAAATCCTTCAAGAATGCACTCAGTAGTAACAGTAGTTAAAATCATAACAGTTCTGTGAAATGATCAAAGCAAATGATAACAGAATTTTAAAATTCAGTTAATCATTTATACTTAATGTAAAGCCCACGTAACACTACAAGGAAGGAAGAAATTACATGGGCACAAGTGCAAAAAAGCAATATTGTACGCCATCTCTTTGGTAAAAATCAATTAGCAGGAAGTATACCATAATAATTCAAGTCAAAGACTAATTCAGGCTATATGTTTTTTTCCTTTTCTACCATAGGCAGACTTGATTTGCAAGCAATCTACAGTAGAGAAGTTAAAATTCTACTCAACACTGCCCATGTTTTCCTCTTTTAAGTTTAAATATTGAAATTAAAGATAAGGATTCTTTTTTTCTTTCATAAATAGCTTTTCAGTAGTATTGTTTTATCAAGAATTTAAAAATAAATATCAAAATATACACAACTTCAAAGACTACATTTAATTCCTTCTAGGTATATCCTGAAAATATATCACCAAGGAATAAATAACTTTGGGTTTCTCAGATATTTGGTAAAATGTCAATTACTCTTACATAAGGAGTTTTCTCTGAGGGATAAGGAAGTACCTTAGCTTTTTTTACAAAGCTTTTGCTATACAGGTGGAATTTTAATAACTTTACAGTTAGAATATAATCTGTAATATAATATGGGCCTTCCACACTAAAAAGTACAGTAAAAAATCTTTCAAAATTAAACCTTCAGAATTCCATGTTCATATCTGAGGAACTTCCAGGTAACTGTGAAGTTCTCCTGGCAGGACAGTCAAGATTGGTTGTCTGTGTCAGGAGGTTACAGTAACAGTAAGGCAATTTCCTCCCATGGCAGAGCCAAAGTTCTTTTCTACTGACAACATATTAAAAATCCAGAAAGGACAAAATGTTGAGGAAGGGACAAAAGAGAAGGATGTGGGTGAAGAACACTCATGTGTAAACCATCCTGAGACAGATGTGGATTGCCTATAGAGATTTCACTACAACCATAGATTTTATATAAATTCTTCTGGTTTTGAAGGACTTGACCCTCATGAACAATTAAGGTAAGCTCATAGGGGGTTTGTAGGTTATCATCTCACTCAACCTCCTCCTTATATTTATCTGAAATTATTGTTAACGAAAGCAAAAAAATCCAAGCCACATTAGCAAAGCATCTAGTTAAAAGAATCCAGCAACTTGAAGTGTCATTAGAAATTAAAAAAAAAAAATCTTATCTGCAGGAAGATCTTCTGGAGGGGCAGAGCAAAACTCCTTGCCTTTTCACAAGATCCATTTAAGCTGCCAGAAGAGTAAAGGCAATTCTGACTGTTCATTTATTCAGAATTCATAAATAACAAGCAGATTCACTAACCTCCTATTCACACCCACAGTTAATTTACATAAAATATTAAGCAGAATGCTTTTCTACTCCTTGCTTGATTCCAAGCACAAGATGTAAAAACCAGTTAAACTGCACAGTCCAACCCTTATCTCTGCAAACCTCTATCTGATCAAGAAAATGCTTTTTGGCATCTTCTTCACTTTTCCCTACTGTCAGTGCATCCCTGATATATTCAATATCTTCTTTGCTGGTTAATTGGGGCATTCCAGTCATTAGCATCATGGAGAACAGGATGATCAGCAGGTTTGTGTGGTGTCGGAGAGCTAAATAAGCCTTCACACATACGTCCTGTGAGAGAGAAGAGTTTTTTGTTAATTGAGGAGATGAGTTGAGAGGGATGGTGTAGGAATTTCACAGGACTCTCATTAACCAATGCCATTCAATCACTCAAGTATGTCAGAGACAGGAGACCCAACAGAGTGATTCAACCGAGCAGAAACGTGACACAAATTTCTGCACCTGCTGCTCAGTGTAACTTCATTCACCCCAGGCTGGGGCAACAAGAACTGTTTGGGTGTACACCTAATGGCTCTTAATCCTACATTGATTACTAAAGCATAAAACCTTAGCCTCACCAGAACTGCAAATTAATTTCCCTACCATATAACCTCTTCCTGTGGCTGTTAAAAGAGACAGCAATAATTCACCGTCTTCCTTTCCTGTTGGGATGTTCCCGTTTAAAGACTGTGGCTGGGAAGTGACACTGAACAAAGCAGCACCTCCAGGGGATTGCTCTTCTTTTTCTATAGATGCCTATTAACTTCACAGTGGTGACAGATTATTTAACAGGGAAGATTTTTCAGGCTTGGTGTTCTAAGGAATTTTGCTAGCTGACAGCTCTAGTCTTCAGGCACTCTGCCTTGCTGTAGGATTTCTATCACTATGTACTGTCATTCTGGATCCCATAGACTTCTTTTATAGCCTTTTCATTTCCATGTATACATAATCTCTGCTTAAATACAGAACTTTTAGAAGAATGAAATTTCTGCATCTTAGAAAAAAATGCAATTTTTTTAAAAATAGTATTTCCTGCTAAGCAACTAATACATAAACTGAAATATTATTTCTTATATTAAATTTATAACTCACTTACTAGTAGAAATAAGAACAATGCAATGAAGACATCAATCATCAATCAACTAGAAATTAGGCCTGCAACGCAGTAATGTAAAAATATGAAAAATATTTCCAAGAAGGTTGTTATTATTCAAACTAAAGCTGAAGCAATGCTAATTTTTACCCAATTAAATATTCAATTTAACCTTTCCACAACTATATATTAATGTTTTGAATAATACTTGGGAAATCCAAATATTTTAATGTAAACTTCTAACAAATCCTATCAACCCTCTAGAACACAAGGCTTTTATTTTTACAAGATATATGTTTTCTTTCTTCCTCTCAAACAGGAAGAAATGCACAAATATTCTTAACATCTATCACTGTTCACATCAGCAACACCAGGACACCCAACTAGACAGGTTAGAAAAATACTAAGGAAGGAAGATAATACATTGAAGATCTGCTGTACAATTTCTTTTTTTAGTATTGCCTGGGAACTTCAATATTTTAATCTGTTCCCAAATAAATTCTGTCCTGAAATAAGATCATACTTATGAACTCCAATGTTAGTTTAGTTCTAGCATAGGAAAAGATAAAATGCAATGGTCAAAGCACAATTTACAATAGAAAACACCATCACAGAGAATAGTTTCTCTCCATTATATGAGGAGAAAAAAAAATAATAAAAAAAGAAATTTTACTCATATATTATCAACTTCAAACAGGGAAATCCTGTCACAAGAGTTAGTCTGTGTTTTGTTCCCCTTCAAAGAGATAAAAGGTCTTTATAGTTATTATCAAAGGTGGTTTTATATTTCTGTATGGATGATGAATCTCACTGCTTCAGGTGTCTGAGACAAACAATTATGCAGTCAAGAAAAACCTGGTATCGCTGCATCTCAAAGGCAATCCTTCCAGGAATTCAGAAGATTTTAAAAATCTGTATCTGCCTGTTATAGTTATTTATTCAGACAGGAACTGAATCTAGTTTTGCATTAGTATCTTCCAAGAAAATGAATATTTACACTTCTGAGAGAGGCAGCGAGAACCAAAAATAACCCAGCCGACAGGTATGTGTCAAGGATATGCACATGTTTACTGTGGGATTAAGCAGAAAGCTGCTAACTCATCTAAAGCCAAAGGCAAAATGAGAGGAGCTGAGGAGAAACCAAAATCCCATTGCCCAATAGGAAAAAAAAAAAAATAATCACTTTGAAAGCTTGAAACTGTCCTAAATATTATTATCCTAAAATCCAGGCATTTTTATAAAATAAAGTGTCCAAGTTCTGTTACACAGGCCATCCCTTCCCTGTACAGTTTACTGCAAGTAAGTATTTCTCAGTGATGAATTGTGCACCTGATTGTCACCTTTGTTTGACAATCAAATACATGAGATTTTGTAAAGAAATAGTTTAGAAGAATTTGATTAGCACTGAAAATACAGATCTCTGCATTATCAGGTCAGCAGAATAATGAAAAAATAATGAATTAGGTAAATTAAATCTAATGAATAAAAATGAGATCATAATTTAATGCACAAACTATCAAAGACAATTTCAGGCAAATTAATAATAGGTAGGTGGACAAAGCTCAAAAAGGACTGTGAAGATCTTAGATGAGGCTTTCTCAAAGGTTTCTACAAGTAAGAAGTGAGAAAGTTGTGTGTGCATAGGAGTAAGAAAGTTGATTGGTTTCAGCCAAAGGCTGTAAAGGAAATGCCACCACATATGATACTTACAGCAAGAGAAATCTGTGAAGTACTAGGGCAGCTGAAAAATTCATAGGTGGAACAGAAAAATACTTGTCTTCTCAGGTTAAGTTATGCTTAAATATATGTTTGTGATGAGGAAAAAGCCCATCAAATACTGCTTCCTTCTAAGCATTTCTGTGTTGTCATTAATAACCTCTGGCCTCTCATTTTCATTAAACCATCATAACAAATGCAAACAAAATGGGAATCAAAATTTAGATTAAGAACTAATAGAAAGGAACTTCATTGCTAGTTCAGAAAAGTTGCCAGGCCACTGACAGCCTCAGAAGTTCACTAATAATGAACTATACTCTTCTGCAGTGAACTTAGGTCAAAGTTATTTAACATTTTAACCTTCTCCAGCATCTGCAATATGAGCTCTGGCTAACACACTGGACTACGTCCAGTGGATAAAAAGAAATAAAATTTTATACAAGTAGGTTATTAAGTTATTAAAAACACCAAAGACTGTAAAAAACAAAGGAGTCTTCTGAAGCACAAACTGTTTTAATGTAGTTAAGTACAAAATAATGAGAGATGCTCTTAAAAAATAATGAAGGATAAATGCTGAGACTTCTCCATTAATACCTAAATGAGTCAGCAGGCATACTGAATGAATCCTTCAATATTCGGAAATATGATGAAACAAGACAACTGGAAAGCGAAAGTACAATTTTATTTATCTTTTTGCTCTGGCCAGGTAATTAAAACAGACACTTTTCATAGCAAAATATGTGATGTAAATCTTGCTCTGTGTTACTCTTTTACTTGTATAGAAGTATTTTAACTTTCTTTTTACTGGTCTTTGAGACAGAAAAGACTCTTAATGTACTACTGCAATAGTGGTACATAAACAGTAGCTACTGCAGCAGAACTATGCATTAACTTACATTTTTCGGTCAGTTTCTTGTTGTCTGTGCCTAAATCATGTCACCTAAAATGCCCAGGTCACATATCACCATCCCAGTTCACACCAGTAAAGCACATTAATCACCTTTTATTTGGCTAAGGACACTAGTAGAGATGACACTGGTGCTATCACAGCATTCCTAAACTGTCTGCATTAGTGGGATGGTAGCAGTACTTAGAAATTAGTACCAGAGTAACAAAATGTGTATTTAGTCAAACCCAGGACTCCACGATGGAGGCATGATGTATTGAAGAGAGGCTATGACCAAAATCACCTCTGATTGATTTTGGTACGTGGGCTGCTGAAGTAAAGGTCAGATACTCTCTAAAGAGCTGGATGATCCGTATATATGGAAACAACTTTACCTCACTGCAGACACCAACAGGTCTTTCAATCCTCCATTAGCACATTTTAACCCTTTTAACTATTTTCTGCTTCCAGAACAGAAGTCTTCCCTGAAATGACATACCCCAGATGGGTGTTTCAGTCCCACACCTGCATATGACTTACAGCTGCAGCAACAGGATCACTGCTGTACACAGCCCAGCTCACAGGCTTCTCTGAGAGCATGGGCTCAGCATTCCCTTCCCAAGGCAAACCCCTCCCTAACATCTTTTGAGCTACAAGCCCCCTTCAAAACACCTCCACTGTGATAACGGCAGTCCTGGCAAAATGAAGACTCAAAGATTGCACCTGGTTCTTTAGTTATTTTCAGAAGTTTGGGCAGTGACTTCAATCAAAGACAGTTGGTTCTTCTTTGCATGGGTCCTCTCCACACATGCCCTCTCCCTTTTGATTGTCTCTGGTGGATAATGTAATTCGTCATAACACAAGAATACCCTAAGGTGGGAATTGCAAGAGGATCCAACTGGATCCCTATCCCTGGCAGGGAGGCCTGCAAGGATGTGTCCAGACCGAAGATGGGGAACACTCATTTTTGGATGAGTGAGTAAAAGTACTGAGATGTAGCCACAAATGGAGACAAAATGCTGAAGTTACTGCATAGAGGACCCACTTGGTGTTATCATCTTAGGAAAATTCCCACTGCCCATCACAAACAATCACAAGGGAGATGGGGGTGCATGGGACACAGATTTGCTATACAACTGTGTATATGCTCAAAAGGACATAGTCATCATCCACCAGTAAGAACCTTAATTAGGTACTCAGGTTAGAAAACCAGACTCCTTACTGGGACTGATTCCCCCCCAAGGAATCCACAACATGAAAGCTGGCTTTGGCTTTGACTCACTCTACAGAAGAATTTTTGTTTTGATATTATAAGGAACCTGCTTTCTAAATCAGACGCTTTACTCAAAGTCTCTAGAGATGACCACAGGAATAACACCTCAGACAAATAGGTACTTCTGACCAGCCATATTCTCAATCATTTCCTTAAAAATAGGAACTGCATACTGAACTCCCTCTCTGACCAGGTCCTATGCTAGCTTGAATAATCACAACTGGTTTGGAAGCGCTCAATTTCAAATAGAAGCAATAGAACAGATTTTTAACACCATTTGCTTCTTTCAGAGTTAAATCTATCCATCCACTTCACAAAACAGCACCTGAGATAGCTCAGGGTCACTGATTTTTACTCAGACGCAGCAGTCCAAGCCCCAGAACTCAAAGAATCAGGAGGGAATAACACTGGCAAAGCCAGCTGATGAATGCCTCACACCTGCTCATACTCCACAGAGGCTCTGTTTAGTGCCACGAGTTTCCTCTAATTGCACAAACACTGAAGCCCTCTGCAAAGTATTTTCAATCAAGACAAGAAACAAAGAAAGAACTGCTTATCTGGTCTGCTGCTAACGAGCTTTTCAATGTGCCTTTGTGAATGTTTGAATTCTAGTTCCCATAATTGTACAGATAATTTTTTCTCTTAGTTGGGCCTAAAATATCCCGGAATTGTATTATGATTCAGTATATTTTATTAAGATAATACCCAGGAGCCTAGACCTTTGAAAACCAAGGCACTAATGTTCATTTCAGAGGGCAAGAAAACATTGCTTAATTGATTTGCAGCTAGATACCCATTCTATTACCTGAAATTTATGGAAATGGAGACTTGTCTTCTTTCCGGAAGTTCCCATGACATACAGAAAATCTGGAGTCAGCACAAAAGGAACTCTCTCCTTATTAATTCCAAGGAAGCTTTTATAATTCCCAAGAATATGGCCAAAATCAATATGGAAAAGGTTACCTTCATAAAGAGAAGAAGAAATCACAGTTAGACAAATACAATAAACTGCTAAGAACACTTATGTGTATTCACTGTAGTTCCAACCCCTTTTTGTCAGTATTTATGATCAGTCTCAAGTTCAGCAGAAAAGACTATTTTCTTTCTTTTTTGGGGAAATACACGATTCTGTCCTCTTGGCAAAATTATTTTTTGTTTATCTTTGGCAGTTGTTAAAAGTCTGGCAGAACTGCTGTATTATCTAAACATATACTCACAGCTTTTCAGAAACCAAGGAAAGCTTGTGCATCATACCCGTAACAATCAGAGCATCCCTACAGGGAAAAGGCTTCAGAGTTATGTTTCAAATACCCATGGGATTCTGGCATTACCCATCTCCTTGGCAAATGTCATTGACTAGACATGCTTTCTCCTCACAGACCTTCATTCTAAACCACTCTGTATGTTCAAAGTCTGCATTGTCACCCTTTGGATAGCTTTGACAGAGTAGTAGGGCATCAATTCCCACAAAAGCAATGAAAACCTCTCCTTTGAAGGGTCACTACACCTACAGGACTGGAGTGTGCTGCTCCTCTTCACATTACTTTATTACTTTCACTGGCAGCCAGGATACAAGAGTATGGTTACTTAAAATCACAGATTTGTAGTAGTGGTACATGTACAAAAAATATTAAACATCAAATTATGTAAGATGATACTTAACAGTGATCTGTAGGTGGAACATCCTTAGATGTTCCTAATTTTAAGCCAGCTTTCAAGTTCCCCCAGCCTACCAAATCTGACTCTCTGCAGACCTCTCAGACTGAGATCCTTCTGGCTCCTGAGGCTCAAAACAGCTCCTGTTAAAGACACTGAGGCAAACCTGCTCATGACCACAACAGAGTAACACTTTTCTCTGTTTCTCTGTCTACTGACCTGTGCCTTGCTTTCTGCCAATGGGAACTGACACCACATTATATTATATATAATGTTGACATTAAAGCATTTATTTGTCGTTTTTTCCTCAAGGGCTTCTGCTGAACTTTTTTACTGTAGTCTTCAATTAGCTAATTTCTGCCTTCAGGGTACTTCTCTCTAGCCTTCAACTGATAAAACTTTAATATGATCAATATTAAATATCCTTCTAACTATTTTCCATCTCTTATCAGAGACTAATTATGAAGCGAGAGGATCATGAAACTAAAAGTGAATTTCTTAAACTAAATAAAGCTCTGCTATATGTACTGATTGTTCTGAGGTTCTTTCCATAGGTAAGTAAAATTAAGGATGAAACAATGTGCAGCTATGGAAGTAACTCCCAAAGCTTATAGTACAAAAAAACTGTGAGTTTCTTCAGGAGGATATAACCATCCCACAGATTTTAGCAGCAAAACAAATACACTCCATGAACACTTATTTTCCTTTCTTATTTCCACTTAAGATTTTTTACATCAGTACACAAAACAATTACACTCCTCAGAAGTGAAAACAGTCCAGCAGCATATGAATTCTGACAGAATTCTGTTCCACTAAACATTGTCAGAACCACATCCACATATCAGATAGGTGAACAGCTATCTGCTTTATAAGTTTTTTTGATGTTCAGACCTTAGATGCAGACAAAAAAAATTTTGGTTTACATTTATCATGACTTAGTTTGTATCAAACTGCTCCTTGGAAAAAAAATGGCATTATTAATGATAAATATCTACAGCCTGTATGAAGGCCAACAGGGGTGACAACACATTTCAATGTCACAGGAGGACCTGACCTTGTAAGCACCACTGACAGAACTGGTTTGTCTCTCTTCATTCATGGTTAAATGCATTATTTATTAAAAGGAAAGATAAATCTAGTGAAGTATAGACAGTCTGCACATCTATGAAATTCTCAAAAAATAACCCACCTGTTTCTGTAATCATGATGTTGTCATTGTGCCTGTCTCCTATTCCAAGTACAAAGGTTGCCACACAGTATCCAGCACAAGAATAAACAAATCTTTCCACAGCTGCCTGAAACTAAAAATAAATCTCAGAGATGTTAAATGCTTCAATGCTAGACACTAAATGCAATCATTCTCAAAGTTATGTACCTTTCTGCTGACACATATCTATCAACAGTTAGGTAAACTGTCTTATAAAACACACCACTGCACAGCAGAGATCAAGATCACAGCCCTGCACTGCACTCCCTGTATTGGCTCTATACCTCAGCACACAGAAAAGCAGCATAGAGCTGCTCACACATTCTGAGGAAAAAGAGGTGGCAGAAAGCTGTAGTAGGTCAGTGGATGTACACAAGCAAAGGAGTTGTGAGCACCCAAACCCATATCTAAATCCCCTAAAACCACATTGCCTTTCAGTGCTCTTAGATGTCCTCTCAACCTGCTCTTCTTATGCACCACTTCTAACTTCCATTGATAAGGGAGTGATTTCAGAAGCATCTTGTGTCTCAGGAATTTGGCTGCCAGCTGGGTGCTAAAGGCTCGTTCACAGACACCTGCAGCTGAGTGCAGGGAAAATGAATGGATTTTTCAAACTCCCAGAAGTAACAAACACAAACATATGGGCTCTATGCTCCTAAATTAGTAAGGTGCAATCGAAAATCCTACCTAAAAATTCAAAGAACTCACCTTCTCTTCAATCATACATCTCTCCTTGAGCCACTGGTTTAGTATTTCATCCTTAAATGCACCAGTGTTCCCAACTGTACTCTGCTGAATTTTAGCAATTGTTGTAGCATCTTTCACAATTTCAATCATTCCTAAAGAAAATAAGGAAAAGGTTAGAAGAAGTTATGAAATTGTTATCAGAGCATATTAAAAATACGCAAAATTAAATTTTAAACTGTGCTTAAAAATCAGCTGCAGATCTTCATAGGTTGTGAGAAGAAATTCATTTGACAAGAAGCAACAGTTCTTGTTCACTCCTAGCTGAAACCAGCCAGAGCTGATAAAGAGCCTGGCATCCAAACTCCTCTTCTTTTAAAATGGATGTATCACAAGATGAGTGAGGACCCTCTGCACAAGGCTTTTCCCAAGGAGAGGAACTATTCCTGTCCTGATCCCAATTCACACTTTCCTCAGCTTCTCTCCAACTTCACAAAAATGAGGAGATGAAGAAAAGCTTCAGTTTTGCCACACTCTAGGGATGCAAGTGTTGCCAGGGCTGTGGCAGAGGAACAGAGCTGGCCCTCCTGCAGTGAATCCAATTCAAGCTTAAGTATGCATATACACAGAAAGCTCAGAAATACCAGTACACAGTGAGGTACAGCAGTGGGATTGCTGGTGAAAAGCTCTGGTTGTCAGGGCCATGGGGTCTGTCCCTAAACTGAACAGACCCTTGCCAAGGCAAACTGGCACATCACAGCAATATGGTGCAGAAGCAAGGCCTTGTCCTGTTCGTGCCAGCATGGCATGTGATGGAGGAGAAGCTAGAGGGAAATGTAGAAACAGAGGCTGCAACACAGCTCTGCACTGTAGCCAAGACTAGCAAATGCAGTCCAGACTGGGCATGCCTGTATGGGGGAAAGTCAGATTTTAGTTGAATTTATTTGGTAACTGGAAATATTTTATCTTCTTTCCCAGGTTCAAGCTCTAGCTTCAGCTCCAGCTCAGAGATAAGCAAGCAAACAAAAATACCCCTTTCTCTCCAAAGTGATTCAAAGCAGTTTCTGATTTGGTTTCCATTTGACTCTCTTGGGAACACATCAATTTTTTTCTATTCACAATCCCACCCTTTTGCAATTACTGAATTATGTAGAATTTTTCAGTAACAGAGGAACAACACAGCAATCTCTTCCTGCCTTCCATGCATGGCTGAATTCATGGCTGTATACCTCCTGGAGGTATTCTCTTCTGTCTTTACAGTGGCCTGGATACATTTGCCATAAAACTATTGTGGAACTATGACCTCCAAAACCCACCACCAAGACCACCAAATTAAAAAGCTCTGCATTTTGGCCTGTGCTTGTCAAGCTGCTGTTTTTCTCCAGAGTGTGAGCTCCAGCTCTCATTCCAGCTGTTGAAATAGCCTGTGCTCACTAACCTCCCTCTACTGGCCAACAGCTCCTGGATTGTGGGGGAGCAGAGCAGGCTCAGGAGGCGTGACGAGGATAGCAGTTCTCAGCTGGGCTGCGTTCAGCTGAGAGGGAGTGCAGCAGGAAATGCACCATGCGATGTGTTTCTGGGGCTCTGTGGTACTAAGACAGGTGACTCTCCTGCGAGTCAGCTTGAACTTCCTACTTTCAGCAGTGATGCAGCACAGTAAGTAGTGATAATTGCCTCACAGAGCCAGGAACATATGGACATGTCAAAGGGAGAGAGAGCAGGGTATGATCTTTTACCACTGACACAGAGAAGAGAAAGTTCCTCCTACAGAGGTCTGCTTGGCAGAAGCAGTGGAGAGGACAGATGCTTCCAGAATTACAAACTGCACTGAATGCAACATCTTTTACAGAATGTAAACACAGGAGGTGCCAGCCCCAGGTCTAAGACACCTGTTTCCCCATGCCCAGTGTAGAGTGGAGTACTGTCCTTGTGTCAATACACAGAAACTGCCCAAGTTCCATGGAGGTATTAAGAGGCAGGGAAGAAGCAGCCTGGAAGAAGACCATGTGTGAATATTGTGAAACAGCATTTGCATGCCACTACTCTTTGGTTCTGTTCCAAACAAGCATAAGCTCTACATCAAAGTGTGCCACATTGGGTATTACTAATTTAGGCTGCAGGTATTCTCAGCAAAGCAAGCAGGAGTGTCAATATGATTAACCATGCCCCTACTGGGGTGCTAAAAGGATGCTAAATTCTTACATCTCTCCCATGCACATAGGAAAATCAAATATTATTTCCTTGAGACAGAAGAATGGGGAATCAATTAAGAATTCATGAAAGAATAACAGAAATCTGTGACTCAAGTATGAAAATTCCAGAATCACTGGCAGAATTCCTCCTTCTCCCTCCATTTTTTCAACACATTACATTGTCTTGCGATAATTTTAAACAAAATTAAATCAGATCCTAAAAAGCTCTCTAAAAAATTAGGTTTAACACATCTAAAGGAGAGGAAACCCCCCCAAATTTCCTTATATTTATAGTTAGTTAGTGTTTTTATACACAGTGTTCCATTTCCTTTATTATTAAAACTCTATCAATACTTATTATTCAATTTTAGAACATTTATATTAGGAGAAAAGAAACTCTCTTATGTCACGCTACCAGATATTTTATCAGTAAGTTTGGGTTTCCTGCATTGCTGAGACATCCTGAAATCAAGAGGATGTTAAAAAGTTTTATGTGGCAATGGATTTTAGAGAGGAAGTACATTACAAAAGTATATTAAAGAGTTCTTAATTTTACTGGGTTTTCTTACTTGATTTCTTTCACCACAAGTTCTGAAAAATTGATCATCTGTGCTGCAGGAACCAATGCCCTGTGAGAAATATTGCCTGAGTTTCCTGTTAAGTAATGTTGTTGCTTCTATGTGGTAGGAAGCTTTAGGTCAGGAAAAAAAGAAGTTTTGCTCTTTTCTCTATTTTATTCCTATCAACACATTAAAACACATCTTGAATAAGTCACTCACTCACACTCCTGTTTCAACATAAATATTGTTATTAAAGAGAAACTTGGAGCACAACCCAAGCAGTTGGACTTGCACAGGAATCACACCCAGTAAAGCTGGTGCTGCAGCTCAAGGAAGGGCAGAAACCACTGCCAAGATGCAACTGAAGGCTGCTCACAGAAAGTGTAATAAGGTGTTATTTACCTCAGGACTACAGCACATATTAGAACAGTTCTCCCATACACGTCTTCTGTAAATATTGTATTTTGAATTTCTAATCACAATAAGTGTGATCACATACCTATCTTGTTCCCTGTAGAAATACAACCATATGGCAACAAACAGAGGTCCAAGGATTCTGCTTCCCAAATGGATTCCATAATTCGAAGAATCTAGTAAAAACAAATGTATATGCTAAGTTATTTCAAATTATTTGAACATTACAGATTACTCATACAAATGACACTACGCAGACTTCTGAGATGGGGCTAAACTTACTTTACTATTCAAGTAAGAGATAAATACAGTAAGTGTGCAGCCATTCAAGATAATCAGTTTACAGAACTAGGGTTTATGTTTCTTCATCTGTCCTGTGACCAGGCAATCTCTACTTTTCTATGAAGTACTAATAAATATATTGTATGATTTCTACATAAGGTGAGATTGAATGCGTTAGCAAGCATGTCCATTTTTTCCCATAAATACCCCCAAAAGCCCTAATAAACCAGTTGTCAGAAACTAGAGTGATGCTAGCCACTGATTTTTCATTTGTTAACTTCACCCATTGCATAAATAAATGATAAAAACACTTCATCAGAGAAAACAGGCCATCTTGCACTAAGTAAGATTCTGTCTCTAGAATAGCAACATGTGAAGTATGTATGGCATATGGCAGGAAAAGCAAGGGTAACAGTATGTACTGTGTCTGCTTGGGATGAAGCTCCTTTTCTTCAGAGCAGCTTGTACTGTGCTGTGGTTTAGGGGGTGACCAAAGCAGTGCTGGGAACACACTGATGTCCCACACTGTCCCAGCTGAACAGTGTCTGCTGAGTGTCAAGGCTGCCTGTTTCTCACCCTGCCTCACTGTGACTAGATTGGGGTGCACAAGAGATTGGGAGGGGACACAACCAGGCAGATGACCTGAACCAACCAAAGAAATATTCCATGCTGAACAATGTCATGCCCAGCAATAAAACAGGGAGGAAGGGGTTATGTAAGTTAACCATCTTCTGTGCAGGAACCAGCTGGGAACTGGTCTACCCACGGGATGTGGTGAGTGACTGCCTTACACCACTTGTTTTGTTTTCTTCCTCTCTTCTTCCACTTCTCCTTTGCTTATTAAACAATCTTTTTAAATCTTTTTTAGCTCAACCCACAAGTTTTCTTGCTTTTACTCTTCCTTTCCTCTTTTCCCATACCACCAGGGCTAATTCATAACAAGGTGACATAAAAAACTGTACTACAACGAAGATGATCCAGTGTTGACGTCGGCCTTGCCATAGAGAGTCTAAAATACAAAAGACAACCTCGTATTTCATACAGACAGTGAAGACAAAGATATACACACTTTGGAAAAGTAAAATGATTCATAAATGTTTTAAAATACTAATGTTATTCTTTTTATAAGTTTTAGCTCTCATACCTGTAAAATTAGCATGTCCTGACGGAGGTCGTCTCCATGTTTGAAGATGATGCCTATGGTTTCATTTGACAGAGCTGTTGGATCTGCACATTTAAATTCAAGCCAGAGAGGCTTCTTCTTAGATGCCATTACTTTACATTTTTCTATCTGTGAAAGACAATTTTATTGCTTGCTAGCCATTGTATGCCAACATCAACCCAAGAAACCTTTTTAACAGCAGCTACAGAATAGTTTACCAACTTCCACTCAGTTATACCAAAAGCAACACACTGAAAGCACATGTAAAGAACAGTGTTCAGTTGCCACACAAGGCCTCCCTGAACCTGCACAACTTTTAACTACTGTCCATGATAAAGGAAGAAGTGTATCTTGACTCTCCAAAACTGGATTTAGCTTGTAAATCTGCTTCAGACAGATTTAAAACAGGAATAGACATTTTGACAAAACAGGAAATTATGGACCCTCACAACAGCACTTTGACAGGTGCTTTGCAAAACCAGAACGTAACCATTGTCCAATGCAATTTAGCACATCATCTACACTTACAGCAACTACATTCCAGACTGCTTGATTCAATTCCCTTAGTAAATTGTTTACATTCATGGGGGAGACGGCATTTTTGAAACTAATTTAATGTAATCATTCATAAAATAAGAAAATTAATTCCCTATTTAGTTTTATTACACTTACAATATTGATAAATTCAGCACTGAAACTGCAGTATTTCAAATATTTCCTCCAGTAATTATGGCCAATACAACTGTAGTATGCCCTACTTTCTATTCTGGAATTCCTGATTCATTGTTGAACATTACTATGTACAGTAAAGCCATCTAAAATTTAAAAAAATGCAAGTGCACATCAGTGTTTGAGAGCTGATGGAATCTATGATGTAGGAGTATTTTAGTATATTCACATTTCATAAAGATCATGGATAAATAGGACTTGTTAAAATGAACATGAAATGAAAGCTTTTTACCAAACATTTTTATTCATATAGTTTGGAAAAAGAAAAGCTAACCCATCAATTTTTGGACACAGCTACCTTCCTTTGTAAATCTATTGCTTCGTTCATCTAGGAAGGTCCTGGTAGGACTGAATACTTCCTAAGGGAAGGAAAACTAGAAAATCCAGAGAAAGCTTTTATTTTATAATCTACTTTCTGTCAAGCAGTTGATTATTTCTGTACAAGAAAAAGAAGACTAAAGAGAGACAAATACAAACAAGAAAATAGTATTTAGAAGTCACAAATTATTTCTGAATACGAAATGTCTGAATTGACTTCTGTGCTGACAGTGCTTCAGCCATGCTCAGCTGGGGGGTGTTTAATTCTCTCAGCTTGAACACAGCCTAGATTGTAGCCTGTCTCCCAAGGCACAGGTTGATTTAACAGAAACATGGCCACATCTAGACAATGCCTGACTATTCAGCAATGCCTTAAGTTGGATGGTTTGTTTGTGCTTAGCTAGGAGAAAAATTAAGGGATTCTTTTCTTGGAGGGTCCTTACTGCACATCAAGTGACTCCAAGAATCTTCTGGATTCTGTCTGTGATTCTTTACCCAGACCTCACATTGCATTTTAGATGCATGATCCAATTTCCTTTCACTACACATCTGCTGATTTAGGAATCTTTTTTTTAAACTCTGAGTCAAACATACACAACTGCAATCTCACCACAAAAGTGAAGGCAGCAATATAGAAAACCCAAGTGTTTCTTAATGTATTTCTAACCAAATCATAATGTATTTTCTAACAAAAACAACAAAGAGATACTGAAAAATCAGAAATAGCTGAGGTAGACATTTTTGTCAGTATGATGAAAGTCTGGACCCAAACCTTAGTGACAGATATGAATCAGGTTAAGACAGAGAAAGCAACTGGAAGAATAGAAACTGAGTATCCCAAAGCCCCTGAATCAGATAAAACAGTTTTACACAGGTATTTCTCTTCAAAAAAAAGGCAGCTACCTGGTTAAATCCTGGATTAAACTAATGGAAAAATTATAATTGCCATTTAATGATGAGAATCGTTGCAATTTTTTTAGCACATGGTGGCATGTCATTACATTTAGAAAAATAACAATAGCCATGGGAACAAAAACCTCCTGAGTCCATGGAATGTCATCATATTCACACTGAAATAAGACCATTAGACATATAAGCAAAAATTTTTATCAAGTGACACATACTTGCAAACAGGTTTTTTTTAAAAAGGATTTGTAGAAAGTCAGAATATACTTACCACTAGTGCTCCTGCTCTTAGTCCAGGATCATATGGAACTCTAAAACTTTCTGGAAGTTTGCTGCCCTGTAATTTTTCAAGCTTTTGTCTCAGCTGTGCAATAACTGCAAATACAAGTAAGAAAACACAACTAAATCAAAAGTTGGAAGGCAAAAAGGTTATAGATAATCAAACTTGTTGAGCATTATAATTTGGCTAAAAAGCTACATTTAGTAATTTTTTTAATTGCTTTCCTCCTGGATCTCCTGATTCAAGGAATGGAGGAAAACTCTTGATTGCGCACTATTAATGGTCAGGGCTGTTTCAGATACCTAAAGGTAAAGTCTTCAAACACCTCAGAAGTATGTGCCTTCTCTGCAGTGTTAGAAACACTGCACAGAAAGAGTTTACATTAAAGCGTCAGCTTTTGTTTAAAAAACAAAACACAGTAGAACACATCAAAAAAAATTTTCCCTCATAACTGACAAGAAATGCAGACAGACTCAAGGCTTTTGAATTCCTGAAATCAATTACTCTGTAACCATAAGGAGACAAACTAGAGACACTGAATTTCCTATCCTCCTAAAACTGGTTTCATAGTGCAGACTTCATAATCTCACATTTCAGTAAGAAGAAAATTTGCTGTATATTTACATGAACAAGAATTTTAATGTTCACATCTAAATGCAATCTTTTAATTAATAAAACCTCAAGCTTCTGAATCTTCAACTCAGAAGAGTACAGATTATACAACACATGATGCATTTTGTTCATCTCAGCTAGTGAGTGTCAGCAGCATAAGCAATATACCGGCATTACCCTGCATTAGGGCAAAGACTTGAACACTGCTCTAAAAGAAACTGTAGCTACACGGCAGAGGATGTATATATATCCTTAACTAATTTTGGAGATAAAAATTAAAGAGCAAAAAAATCGTACTGAACAAGCTAAATATGGACCTGGATACTTAAAATAGAATCACAGTCAGAGAATCATGGATTAGTTTGGGTTGGACAGGACCTTTAATGGCCATGTAGTCCAACCCCCCTGCAATGAGCAGGGACATCTTCAACTCCACTTGCTCAGAGCCCCGTCCAACTTTACCTAGAATATTTCCAGACATGGAAAATATTCCAGACATATTCTCCACCACTGTGGCCAACCTGTTCCAGTGTGCCAACACCCTCATCATAAAAAAAAAATGCCTTCCTTAGGCGCAGTCAGAATCTGCCCGGCTTTAGTTTAAAACTATTAACCCTTGTCCTATCACTACAGGCCCTACTAAAAAGTTTGTCCCCTGCCTTTTATACAAACTCCCTAAGCACTGGAAGCACTGGAAGGTTGATGTTAGGTCTCCTGAGCCTTCTCTTCTCCAGGCTGAACAACCCCAACACTCTCAGCTTTTCCTCACAGGAGAGGTGCTCCAGCCCTCATTGTTTTTGTGACTCTCCTCTGGACTCACTCCAGCAGATCCATGTCTTTCCTGAGTGGCCCAGAGCTGGATGCAGTATTCCAGGTGGAGTGTCACAAGGGCAGAGTAGAGGGGCAGAATTATCTCCCTCGGCCTGCTACCTATGCTACTTTTGATGCAGCCCAGGACACTGACTTTTTGGGCTGTTAGTGCACATTAGACTAAATCAGGACAGTTCAAACACTGCTATCAAATTTAAAAAGTCAAGCCAAAACAATTGGCCAACAACTCACAGAATACAAATGTTACACCTATCCTAGAGGGTTCTAGAAAAGAACTACCTAGCAGTGCCTGGTAACTAACGTGGTATCTGTTCTGGTAAAAAATAAATCTGGCAGTGATATACAGGAGCTAATAAGGGGACTTCAAAATTAGACACTTTTCAAAAAAACACCTCAAAAATCCCAAACCCAAACCAACAATAACACAAAACCAAACTAACCAAACAAAAAAAACCCCTAACAACCCCCCCCCCCCGCCCTGCCCCTCAAAAGCACCTAAGTTGTAGTAACTTGGATAATAAAACAGCTTCCTATAATGTAACTATAGATTTCCTAGACAAATGTCTAGGAAAGTTACTGTTTACAGTTTACTGTTACAGTTTGCTGTTAGTTCAGCAAGCATCCTCATTGTAATGTAATGTAATTTGAAAACTGTATGCAAACTAATTGAAGCTACAAAACATTAGGAATAGCTGATTTTAAAACACAAGTAAAGGCACTTGCTAAAACAATTTTCAAGTTGATCTGTCCTAAGAACAAGGTTCTATGCATTTTAAGCGATGAAACAGCTGCATAGACACATTCTTGGGAGAAAAATCATCTAGCTCAGAGGGTGATGAAAGCAAATAATCCCATGCAAAATGTAATATTACGACCTTAAGAATTTATTTATTTATTATTACTTGCTATCTTCAAATATAAGCAAAGAGATTACAGTGAAAAGTGAAAGAAGCAGTTTGACAGCATGATTGCTACTGCAATAGTATGGACCTAGCAGGGAGGAATTTATTCTTTACAGAAAATCCACAAACACTGGAGAAACATACACAACAGAATTAGATGAGACTGCATGACAGAATGAAATGAAACAGGACAAAACATTCAGACTGAAAATATGAACAACAATGAACATTAGAAATGTTGGGGCAAAAAAGAAGCCATAACTTAGAGAATAAATTTTAGGATATACATTTTTAAAAATACAAGAAGTAGAGGGTGCCTGTAGAAAAAATTATGTCCTCAATAATCTGAGATAAATTACATTAGATATAGCATTAGTAGGACACTCCACAGCTTCAGGAAGCCTTATTTAGTGAAAATGTCAATTATATAAGTCATCTTTCAGTGTTCTGCTGTACATTACATCCAAAGATTCTTTAACTTCAAAACCTGGTGGGTGTTAATGTGATTGCTTTCTCTTGAAACTTTTCTTCTTTGCCCACATATCCTTCAAAGATAATGCATTATGGAATCCACTGCTCTTACAGACATGTACATCTGCAAGGTTGTATAGTTTCTTTCTAAAATATGAGATTCTGACTAAATACATTTAGGATATAGAGTATTTTAAGATAAACTTAGGAAGTTGTTTAGAAACAATGTTTTATATGGGGCTTCAGTAAGTCCCTGAACTCATACTACGTGGTAACATAACAGATATTACACTATATATTGAATAATAAATGCACATTTCCTTCAAACCTCTTTTGACACATCACCACAGCCACTTCTGCATAGACAGAGTGGAGAGTCCTTCCAATCTAAGGACTTCCTAGTCTGGAGCAGACCAGGCTGACCATACAGGAAGAGTTGGTCTCTCTACAGCTCTCGGAATTTTAATACTGTCGTATGTCTTCTCGCACTTACTCCCAACACCAAGCAAGTAACAGGAATGAGGACAAACAAGGTTTTAAGAAAGTTGGGGGATAAAAAAAAGGCAGGCAAAACCTAGAGGTTAAGAGGCATTGCATAGCCCACCTGTGGCTTTCAAAGCAGCGCTCACAAGAACTGGAAGTAACAATACCACATCTGTGCCTCACAGGGCTCCTCAAAGACAAGCCCTGTATATTCACCCCTGATCCACCAGCCACTTCCATGGCATAGCAGAGGCTGCACTGGACTCCTTCCTGATCTTCTTGCCAAAAATCTTCTAGTGAGAGTTTAGGGGAAGGCTGTATTTCTTGGCAAGTGTCACTTTTAATTTCCAGTTAATATTTGTGTCTTTCTTCAGCACTGGCATTCAGCTAAGGGTTATGTACAAGAACTTACCTGTTTCCCAGTTGGCATGGCATGAGATTCAAGAAGATAAGCCAAAGCTTGGGAAAGTACTGGGTGTCTAGAACATCGACATTCTTCCCCTTTTGGGGTGAAATGAGCAAACAAATCTATTACTGGTTTAATCATCATTAATTTACACTCACGTTTTAAAGGAAGTAAAAATGATGCCCTTTGACAGTAATTTATCCACAAGTTTTCTAAATGAACAATACAATTTTCTGCCTAGTTTTTCACACCCAAAGAGAAAAAACAGTATTAACAACAAAGAAATGCCTTTTAGCAAATACCTTGAGAAGTAACATCATATTTTTCTGCAGAAACCGATTTGATCTCCATTGTGACTTTATGCAGCAATTCAATTACTTGAACCTGCTTCATGAAATCGTGCAGCATTGCTTTTCCGCAGCCCCTAAGATAGGCTTCGAGGATGACTGCAAACCTCTGTTGGTAGTGCATGGACTGGGCAATTTCGCTTCTTAAGAACCAAAACAAGAAGTGACCAATTCTTTTATTCTATAGGTAAAGAAAAATACTACAATTAGCATCATTTCTTGACAAAGAGTTTTAACAATGCCAGCAACTTTAGCACAAGTTGGCTGTATTTTGAAGTACTTACTCTCAAACCACGTTTTAGCAGAAATCTGGCTAATGCGCTGTCATGATATGGCTCAAATTTCACAGCCTGAGTAATACAAACATAGAAGACGTTGTTAACACACTTAAGATCCCACTGCACTTACACTTAACCAATGACATTTAGAGAACACACTGCTGCAGGAGTAGAAAATGTGTAACAAAGCAGGTCTTTTTGAGGCTTCTCTGTCTGATTCAAGAAGCACATTTTGTTTGCAACAGGCTCTTTTCAGGTTTACTACTAATGTGACAACGCCAGGCGTGGAGCACCTAACCAGGGAGTCCAACCTGAGCATATGCACAAAGCAACGTCATTCTTGGCTAAAACCAGCAAGATCAGAAACCAGTCTGACTGACACTGAAAATGCTTGAAATGATTACTGATAGATGGAATAATGTATTTTTAATAGTTCTTAAATAAAATGCTTCAATAATAAAATACTGGTTTTGGACAACATCTGCTACTTTGGGACTAGGGCACCAGGATTTACTGCTGGGTTCCCCAAAAAGCACAGGATACAGGAGTAGCTTTTCAGAGCACTTATCTGGCCTTTATTCCCTAAATGAATGACAGAATAAATGCTCTGATACACAGCCTATATTAATGAAGTACAATTAAGAGGAAGACTTCACCAGACCATTTTTTTACTGACTCTGTGAAAACAGATGTATTTTTTCTCTTCCAAAAGCTGCTCCCCTCCATCCAAGTCCACAGATATTTCCAAGCTAATGTCAAAAAAGGGGGGGTGGGAGGAGGAGGGGAAAGTCAACAACTGTTTTCAAGTGTCAGCATTGGAATCCTTTTGCTGTTATTCTCTCCTCCATCCCAATAATCAAGCCATTTGATCTACCAGAAAAGTATCACACTTCAGGTTCTGGGCTGTGCTAGGGAACTTCTCCACTTTAACTCATTTTTCTAGCAGCTTCCTTCATGTTCCTTGAGGAATTCAAGTTTATAGAAGGTTTGTGTTAAGATTAATGGTGGAAAAAAAAGTATGCATTTCTATCCCATGGCAATAGAACAAAAATAAGAACCATACAATCTATGAATCAGAGTCACAAAATCCCTGTCATGGATTGAGGGGGTTGGTGAATGGCTTCAGGTTCTGGAAACAGAGTGCCAGGAAGCAGCCTGTAGGGAGATTAAGGGAAAACAAAGGGATGTGCAGAGAGCTGGGTGCATGTAGTATGCTCAGCTTTCAGAAGCAGCAAAGTATGCAAACCTCTAGCAATCTTTATTCAACAGAATATAATGGCTCTTTCAAGATCACTGTGGTCTGCAGCTTGCAAAGAAGCAACCAAGCCATCAGCAAAGGTCTGCTAAATTCATCAAACAAACCACAGTTTTATAAACTCTTACAAGTACGGTGGCACACAGTTGCATTTTTATTATTAAAACATCAACATGATTT
This sequence comes from Ifrita kowaldi, assembly GCA_013398055.1. Lineage (NCBI taxonomy): Eukaryota > Metazoa > Chordata > Aves > Passeriformes > Cinclosomatidae > Ifrita > Ifrita kowaldi. The sequence continues at coordinate 89,618 of VZRS01011864.1, forward strand.
CTGAAATGCAAATTGTCCTGTGGGTTTATTCAAAAGAAAAAAAAAATCAAGCTTTTTCAGTCAGCCTTCCTGAACGAACAAACTTATAAAAATGTCACAAAGACACGTTCTTTCTAGCTGCCGGCTAAGAGACAGACAAGAAAGCCAAGCACCAGACTTGCACTTCTCCTGTATCATAATCCTGCAAGAACTGTCTTGACTGTCTGTGTAGTACTGTTTTATTTCCCCAAACACCATTGCCTTATTTAGCAAAGACAATGAGAATTCACAAATATAACAATATATAGATCCTTTTACTTTTTGTATGATATTATGAGGCATGAGGGGTTTTTAATAAAAATTAATTTTCACTGTGGTAACATGCCCAAAAGCAGTAATTATCACATAAATTCAAATGGATTTCTCACAGTTCCAAGAAAGCCTATTATAAACCTCATTCTAGTATATATTACACTTAATGTTCACAAAACCTTGAAAAACAATTTAAGACTGAAATACAGCCAAACAACCAACGATTACTTCAAAACAAAACCTCCTTATTGAACTTGCAAATATATTTTAACATAAAACAATATTAAAAAATGTATTATGACCACCCTTACTGAGCTGATGTTTCAGAAATAATTGTTTTTAAAAGTCCAGCCCATTTTTCTTTTTCCTTCACAAAGTCAAATAACAACTCTTGCACAGCAACAATAAAGTGTGTTCTGGCACTTCATCACGTCCCTGTGTGTACTTTTGCCTTGTCAATTCAGCAGAAGGCCTTTTCTCACTGCCATATACATGCAGTACAGGCATTGGTGTTTATCTTACAAAGAATTCTGTTGCATTTTAACTATCCTATCCATGGTTTATCAACTGTACAGAGAACAACAGACAATTGCAGGAAGCTCAATAGGTTGATTTATGGTGTAGCTGCTTCTATTTGAAATAAATCGGGGGGGGGGGG
>VZRS01011864.1:90585-126636 GCA_013398055.1 Ifrita kowaldi
AATAAAATGCTTGATTTCTAACTCTACAGAGGATAAAATGGGAATATCCTGTGCAGAGTGAAATAAGCCATAGAGCTTCCATAGAGGTGTGCATCTGAAAAGTGATGACCATTTGCAAGAGATGTGTTCACTGGAGCAGATGAATGGCCGACATCCATTCTCTGGAAAATGCAGATTTTAAAAACACTGTCATACCAAAACTTTGCTGCAGGATGCTGACAGCTTATGTTCCATACTTAGCTACAAAATAAAGACAAGGAATGCAGCAGAGAGGTGAAACTTGGAATCCAGCATGTTTTTCGTTTTTATGGATGGTAAGATCACTATTTTTTACAACATCTCTTACTAAAAATGATACAGTGAAGTTAAGGCACTATGATTTTATGCTACAGTATTTTATTTAACTGTTAGAAAGGTTTATTCTTTTTAAAACTCACCAGATTTGTACTTCCTGAAAACAAACAATTTAAAAAAAAATGGAAACAACCCCAGTATTTCCCCTATTTTCTCAGGCATTTTGATAGCAACCAATCATCATCCCGAACTCCTAATTTGGATACAAAAAAGCGAATAAAATTGCTGAGCCACATGTAGACAGCAAAAGCTCACAAGCCAAGCATATATATAGCAGCAGCTACGTGGGAGGCCCAATGAAGTAATTGTAGCGACTCCTTTGGTTAATGCAGAAGTGCATAAATTCTGCCTAATCTTCAGACAAGCAAAGACAAGGCTCAAAAGGCTTTGTTTAAAGCACTACCAATGTGCAGCAAAATCTGAAATACTAGCTTCATTTTCCTGGAAATCTGGGCTCTCCCTGAACCTGCAGAAATAAAAAAGCGGCTTCCCCAGCTGCAGTAGTTCCCCTTCTTTTTTTTTTTAATTATGAATGTTGTCCTCTGATTCTTTGAAAAAAGTATTTCCTGCTCAACGGGATGACAGCCTTTCCATGCAAAACAGAGCCCTGTCAGGTGTAGAAGGCCTGCAGAACCACCTGGCTCCAGAGACCATGTTTACCAGGAAGAACACAGGTTACGGCTTTCGTCAGCCACCAGAGGAGACTGTGCCACTGCCAACTGATGGCACCGTGTTGAGAGAAAAGCAACCAAACCAATTTTCTTGTGTAACTGACATAAACCTCCCCAACATTTGACCTGGCAGATCTGCACACAAAGTGCTTCAAATTGATACAGCAGTGATTCCTTGCCATTAGAACCACAATATTTCACCCAAGTTCCCAGAAGGACTTAACCTTATTATGTAGTCCTAGAAACTCTTAGTTACCTTCAAAATTCGGGGGGGGGAGCTTCTAGATAAATTTTCTCCCCTTAACAGTACAAGCCTGAAGTCACTGCAACATACTATGTAACTACACTGGTGTTCTTGACCTAAACCCAACCCCAGATTTTTCTTCAAGCCTTGCCCATGTCAACATCTGCTTTGCTGTCTGTCTACAGTCATTCTAAACTATCAGTGAAGTCAGTCAACAACTCTTCAGTGCTGTGTGATTCAAACCTGATATGAACAGGATTACAGACAGCACAGCTAGGATTTACTCTCCTCATAGCTGTGCTGGCATTAACAAATTCCAGAAAAACTTACTACTGTAAACACAAGATGCAAATTGTAAGACACAAGGCAATGGTACCATAAAAACAACAACAAAGGCAAAAGACAAAAAGCAGAAAAGCGTATTTTGCATTAATCTGATTATTACCACTGCTTGGACTAAATATGGAAGACTTCAAAACTAGGGAATACGAACAGGACCTACAAAAATGGGAAATGCAAATGATGGGGTAACGCAAATATATTCCTGGAAGGCAGAGTTCAAGAATGCAAATACACCTTACCTGCACAAGCTGTAAAAGATAATGAAGAACATCATCATCTTCTAAACTTTCCAGTTTTTGAACTGCCATTGCTCGGACATTTTCATCTGAAAAGTTACAGTCCAGAAGTTGCATTGTGAGTCCAACATCTAAAGTGCTCTGATCCCAAGCCTCTTTTTTAGCTAGCAACTGGTATGTTTTGGCCACTATTTCTTGTTGTCCCCATTTCACAGAGCTAAGCAGCTTAGGATATGCCTTGGGGTGCTTTATGCTCTCATATCTAAAGTGCCATAACAGTTCTTTGTCCTCAGGAGAAAGTGGATTAAGTGGGTCAGTTGCTATGATCTCTTCAAGTTGCTTGCGAAGCTGGTTGGGCATTTCAGCTCGGGTCCTGTCCCCCTGGGGATCTGATGATATCCTGTGCTTGGGCAGGGCAATTGGGTGACAATATTTGTCCAGCACAATAGAGACAGCCATTGAGTTTTCTTTATCCGGGTTAGTTGCTGATGTGAGTTTGTCTGCGTTGATACTCCCTTGTTCTTCCCCCTTACCTGGAATTTTCCACATGTGGAGCACATACTCCCCACTTCGAAGCAAGAAACGGTGATCTATCAACAAAAGATTTACATAATAGAGAAGCTGGGTTTTGCATTTTGCATCAGAGTTGGAGGATTCGTGTGACTGAAGGTTTGTCTTTGCAGATGGTCCCTGTGCTTTGCCGCAGTATATCTGAAGATTCAGAAGTGCTCCTTTAGGCAAATCCTTGATTTTGATGTCAAACTCCAACCAAATATTCCACAGAACCTCCTCAGTAAAAGGCTTTGATGAAGTTCTTCTCTGTGAAAGGAGCTGCTGCCCATGTTGAATGTTAGCCTCTACAAACACAGTAAGATCAGTATTTCTTGGCAAAACTGGGATATCAATGCCTATTATTTTCACTCTGAATTTCCTATTACAATCCCACAAAGAGATAGTGAAGACTCTCTCATGATCTTTTCCATCTATTGTCAATTGTTCATGATACCCTGTAACTCCTGTACAGTCATCCACCAAAGGCCATTCTTCCTTCTGAACTTCGTCCTCATTCGGGTCAGGGGGATTGTCTAGGACAAGGTGGATTTCTTCCCCATTCTTAAGGCACTGTCTTATCCAGTGAAAATCTTTGATTGGTGTCTCTCCAGTAATGTACTCATCTCTGCCACAAATCCTGAGAACAAAATCTAGCTCACTATGATCTTCAGGAATGTCCATCAAAGACTTTTTCTTTGCCATTTTTGTGAAAAAGCTGTGGAGAATCATATCTGGAGTGTCATCTATTGACACTTTAATTTTCTGACTAGTTGTTCCTCTATGTATGATTATAAAAATGTTATTATTAGTGATCTTTTTAAATAAGTATTCTGGGAGTGGCTTAGATGTAGTCCATGGGTGCATTGCATACAATTTAGGATCTCTGCAGGCTACCTCTATCATTCGTGGAGTGACTAATCTGCGCCGGGTAAATTCTAGTTCATCATCATGCACATTGCTTACATCAGTGACATCATAACCAATTAAATTGTTAAGTTGCCGCTGGAATTCCTGAACTTCTTCTGATGGTTTTTGTTTCTGGACAACATAGATCTTGCCTACCTTTTTCTGTAACACCTTCCAGTACAGTATGCAGTCCAGTGTCTGTAATACTTGATGTTTATCATAAATTTCATACCATTGTCCTTTCTTCTGATACTGTAGGATAAACTGGTCCGGGGTGAATGCATGGTAGAAGTCTGTGGTTTGACTCATCTCTATTGCACGCATCCAAATCTGTGCCTTCATTTGCTCAACCGTACAGTTGCCAGCTATTTCGAGTAACAAAATTTCTGGTGCTTTAGTATGTTTATTGCTTGTAGGTAAAATGAACTCAATGGATATCAGTTCCATTGATGAAAAACTACTCGATGTACAATGAGGTTTCATTCTTCTTCTCCTTCGTTTGTTTTCCTCTCTCATAACAACGGGCTGTTCATGATCCCCCAACTCCATGCCAGAAGAAATCTAGCAAAACATACAATTACTCCATCACTTTCTCATTTACATTTATCTTTACTCTTACTTTTTAACTTTTCATATACACTTTTTATATTTCTGCTTCCCCTTAATTTCTAGATACAAATACTTGATTTACATAAACCACCTCAGATGTAATCTACTCAACTCAATACCTAATACAAATAAAAAACCCTCCAACCAACTCCCAGTGATTAAGTAATTAATATAGAGGTTTTAAACAACCTGCCCAGATTTTACTGAGGATAAGCAGTTCGAATGTGCAACCTCCATACTGATTTGCTCTTCCTTCTATTTGATCCAGCACCGATCTTCTGCTGCCTCATCTGTTTTGATGCTGCTGATGCTAACATAAGTGAATTTTCATAGAAATCAAAAGACACACCCCTGTATATTAATAGAATACAGTCCCACTGAGCTCCAGAAATGGCAGAAAGTAACAAAATAAGCAATTTCTTTGCAGTCTGGACAGACATGAGCCTATTCCCAGTTTTCTCTGCCTCTCTTTAGTGATGAAGAATCAGGACTTCAACCTAAAAAAAGCCCTCAGGATGCAAAAGTCAGGGACTATTTCTGAAGATATATTTAACATGCATCTAAATTCAAGGCTAGTGTCCTTAGATGTGCTTCTTTTAAATAAATCAATTCACCAGACAGATAATATCCATCCATTTTCAAAGTACACACTGCCAATGTGTACTATTAGCTTGTTACAGAAGAAAAATCTCCCAAGCTGATGCTGATTTATTACCCTATACATCAAATCACACCTAAAACACCAGTGAAACAATATTAAACATGAGTAGCCTACCTTATCAGCATTCAGTAAACAAAAAATATTGTTGCTCAATTAATCTCCATCGACCAATATTAAAGTGGAAATTATTCACTGAGAGCTTAGAAGCGGAAGGCCATGCTGATCGAGTGCACTCACACGAGCCAAGTTACAGCAACATCCTGAACTTCATTTCCAAGCAACACTTTCTACACATAAAATCTTTAACTGCTGGAGAAAAGTAAAGCCAGTGTAATGATGCCTTAGCAGATAATAAAAGAAGCAGATAAAAATATAAAAGGCTAAAGTCAAACAACATAGCATGCTAACTAAAATTCTTCTTTTGAGTTCCAGAAAGCAGCAACTGTGGATGCATCACCTCTGTAATTGACAAAGTACAAGGAAATATTACCTGCTTATAAAACAAAGGCTGAATTGCTGAAGATGATTCATTTGTTTAACTTCTGTAGTTCCTATTTTTTTAAAGGAAGATCATTCACACAAAAAATTTCTTTGTTTAAGCTGTTCTGCTTTTCTTGCTCGGCCTCATATCCAGATGCAAAGGAAGTGCTGCACTTACCAGGAAGGAAGTTTTAACCAAGTTGATTATACATATGATTGCTCATTTTAAAAGAAGTCAGAATGCTTTTCCTGTTACAACAGTAAAAATATACCAACAGTACATCAATTTAACACATACGTAAGGAGACATGCTTAGAGCCTTTTAAAATTAGCAAAGAATAACCTGGGCAATAAATTTAATGAATTCGAATAAAATATTTACACCAAATACATTTTTGAGAGATTACCTTAAAAAAGAATTAAATATAAATACTAGATAAAAGACAACTAAACCTACAATGTTTCAATATTTTTATTTTCATGGTGATAGCCCTTTGAGGACTCCCAACTTAAATTCACTAGAGTTTTTTAAGGCATCACATAAAGATTGCATATGCCATGGATCTTGCACGGTAAACTCAGCAGCAGAACTGCTGGGCAGCCTTACCCCTAATATCTTTAACTAATTCATTTATGATTACAAACACACAGTGAAATCCACTAGAAATGGCAACTTTAGATCCAGGAAGAAATTAAACCATAGACTTTCCAACTTTATTCTTGTGGTTAACTACAACCTGAGGAGCTGTTCTTTTATTAAAAAAAGATCCCCACAGAAAAAAAAACATTTGGGAAAACAAGTACAAAATAGAAAGAAAAGACAGAAAACCACCTAATTTCATCCTTTTTCCTTATGACTTTTCCAGTGAAAACTGACCATATTGAAGAGCAACAAGAAGTACAAATCCTACAGTGGTAAATATAATGCAAAAATGATGACTCTTGAAAAGGAGGAAAAACATGAAACAACTGGAAGTTTGTTTACCAACACTGAAGTGCCTTTTTAAAAAAAATATGCACGTTTCCTATTTATGAGACACATTTTTTATAAAAATGTGAAAAATAACCCCTCCCTCTGTATTGGCAAAAGAATCTGACAGTCTCTTACCTACCTCCAACATGCCAAGGTTGATTAACACTCTGCCACGGTTAAAAAGCAGAAAATACCCTCTAACACTGACACAGCTCTTCTCTCTCTGAGCACCATTCTGCTTGACAGCTAAGATCTTTTCTTTTTTAGAGGCTATTTTTCTTAGGAAGTCAGTTTGGGGAAAACACACTCTGTCCCAGCTCCCTTTATCTTTGAAAGCCAGTATTTGAATTTTCTCAAGGTAGTGGTGAAGTTACCCAGAATATCTTGTTGCTAACACAAAGTCTACCCATCTTGGCCAAGACACCTCCAAAAGTCATACTCCACCCACGTGCAGCCTGTCAGCATTCATCAGCCACAGCCTCTGTGGCATCTACACACTGCATTCCTCTCTCATCTTGTGTAAATTCTAAAATGCAATGTAGTCACGTATTTTTCTTCATTTAAACGTAAGCAACTAGCATTAAGGGCTTTTTCATGCCAACAGGCTATGTAGATTTTTTGCAGAGTCCTTCCACTAAAAGTCACTGTGCTGTCCCATTAAGTAAACGTGGAGTCATTTCAGTTTCATTGGGTTCTGCAGATCTAGGAAAGCTTCCTGGTTTAAATGTCCTCAGCCTGCTCCTACGAGTCATGCACCTAAGGATTAATTCTTCAAACACATATACATACAAATAGCTCTTCTACCACTACTCCATAGATCAAGATCATCCAGACAAGCAAAGGCAGTGTCTCTCCCTCTTGCAGCAGAGAACTACCCTGCACACTGCTCAGCTAATGCAATTGTTTCACACTCTTATCCACTTAAAAAGGCAGATAGAGCAACACCTTCGTGGGTTCAGATATTCCCCCACAAATTTCATCAAACACTACACAAAATGCGTGACACTTCTGTAGCTGCCTTGCCCATACAAGACTGTCTTTTCTCCTGCATTCATTTGGGCTGTGACCTGTCACGTCTAGACCAGCCTGACCCAATCGCCATCTCCAGTTCTGCTCTGACCCCTTTTCCTCAGCTTCAGAAGGCAGTAATTGGCTTGGAGCGATGATTGTCTCTAATCTGTCTCTTCAATGACCCATTCTTAGGGTGACATCAAATTGTATCCATTTTCTGCTAATCCATGTGTTGGCAAAACCATATTTCCTCATGCACATGAATCATAAAACTTCGATGTTTATAATGAAAAATGATTTCACATTAAGTTCCTAAAACCTTTGTCATGCCTAAGCTTTACTTACACTATTGACATTTCAATACGTCTACTGCAACAACACCCCCAAAAAAGGGAAAAAAATCACTCTTTTTTATTTCTAATTCTAATGAGCTTCTTCAACCCTCAATATCCCTGTATTACAAGAACTGCCCTACACTGGTCCAAAAATCCTGATGGGGTCCAATGGAGAAGGAAGAGATGGGCCTGTTAAAAGTAACTAAGACAAGTCTTGCCTTTGTCTCCAGTTGTGTTCCTATCTCATCACTCAAGTCAGCAACCTGATTATAACAAAACCAGAAAAAAATTAGGTTAATTTTCAGATGGATCTGTTCCTTTTTCTGACTCAACACTTGCAGGAGTGGTAGGGCAGTGAGGGAACAGCAGGAAAGGGAATGGAGCCAGTACAGTTAAGCATAACGGAGACTGAAACATGACTCACAGCAGGATTAAGAGATAAACTAATGAGTAAAGTTGTTAAATGATTTGAAAAAACTGGCTGAAAGGTACTTTAAAAAGACAATGTGGTATTATGATGTATTACTTACTTAGCTACAAAAAATTTAGGATAGCTGTCAGTCTTGACTGCTCTGTTAAGACTATGTTAGAATTCTACCAGTTACTATCATGCTTATTCTATATTAGCTCCTGCTTCTGTTTTAATCCATCACATGAAAACCTTATTTTAAAACTACTCTTTTCACTTTCGTGTGAACTCCTTCCCAGACAATTTAATTTTCAAGAAAATAAGCACTCTCTACCAGAGTAAAAATTACCTTGTGCATGCATTATGTAAATACAACACTAATGTTTACAGTCACAGTTTTAGACAAAGTTCACTTGAAAGATAAATTTAAAAAACCCAAAACTACCATGACAAGACTCAAAGTTTTCCAGGCAGCACACTACATCTACTTGCCCACACTATTGTGTAGCAAGAGATGACTTTGCACTTGCTGGACAGGAGCACATCTTCCCTACACCTACAGTAATCCAGTGCTAAACTTCACAGGTAAGATACAACACTAACATTTCAAGCATGAACACAACAAAAAACCACTTTTCTCAGTTTTTTTTGTCAGATTCTCTAGCAACTACTAGCTCTCATGGGAATTAAATCAGTACAGGTTCCCATTAGCAAGTAAACATCACAGGTAAGGCAGTCACATTCCTCATCAAAAAGTACATGAATCAGCAGATACAGCTTGGTCGGGAGGCTGAGGAGCCAACCAGACTGCTACTACAGCTGTAGCATTTTCAAGATCCCCTGCCCTCATCACCTTTAGTTTCTAGATGAGTTTCTATTTGGGGCTCCTTCTGGAACAAACAATAACTTTCTAGCTGGTTCCGAAAACTCAGGTAAGAATTTCGGGAAACTTCTAGCTAACTGGGGTTACACAAGAGATCTAGTAGTAATCTCGAAGTAATCCACCTTGGAACCAACACTTCGCAGAGTTTTAAAACCCAGAGATCGCTGCTATTGTTCCTGCCGGGACACAGTCGCTATTTAGACACTGCCTGCCCTGTCAGCTTGTGCCCGGTTTTCCAACACTGACTGTTAACTGCGTGATCTAATCTACACCAGCAACCAACTCCCGAATGCCTCAGCTATTATTTCAGAGGGTTTGTGGTGTGGAAAGGTTTTATGGTCTACATGTATCAGACAGACACGAGAAATTTGATGGATGAGGAAATAGCTACTTATTGTTTAAAAGCCGTGTTGTAGCAGAGCTGCCTCACTGAACTTAAGACTCGAGAGAACTGCTACCACTGTCTGNGGCCGGGGGCCGGCGGGGAGGCTCCATGGCCGGCGGCAGAGGCAGCTCCGAAGCCGCCGCCAATCACACGCCGGGCAAAAAGGGAACCGGCTGCGGGGCCTCCCCGCCCCGCCCGGCCCCGGGCACCCGGCCCCGGCCCCGGGNAAGGGAATGGAGCCAGTACAGTTAAGCATAACGGAGACTGAAACATGACTCACAGCAGGATTAAGAGATAAACTAATGAGTAAAGTTGTTAAATGATTTGAAAAAACTGGCTGAAAGGTACTTTAAAAAGACAATGTGGTATTATGATGTATTACTTACTTAGCTACAAAAAATTTAGGATAGCTGTCAGTCTTGACTGCTCTGTTAAGACTATGTTAGAATTCTACCAGTTACTATCATGCTTATTCTATATTAGCTCCTGCTTCTGTTTTAATCCATCACATGAAAACCTTATTTTAAAACTACTCTTTTCACTTTCGTGTGAACTCCTTCCCAGACAATTTAATTTTCAAGAAAATAAGCACTCTCTACCAGAGTAAAAATTACCTTGTGCATGCATTATGTAAATACAACACTAATGTTTACAGTCACAGTTTTAGACAAAGTTCACTTGAAAGATAAATTTAAAAAACCCAAAACTACCATGACAAGACTCAAAGTTTTCCAGGCAGCACACTACATCTACTTGCCCACACTATTGTGTAGCAAGAGATGACTTTGCACTTGCTGGACAGGAGCACATCTTCCCTACACCTACAGTAATCCAGTGCTAAACTTCACAGGTAAGATACAACACTAACATTTCAAGCATGAACACAACAAAAAACCACTTTTCTCAGTTTTTTTTGTCAGATTCTCTAGCAACTACTAGCTCTCATGGGAATTAAATCAGTACAGGTTCCCATTAGCAAGTAAACATCACAGGTAAGGCAGTCACATTCCTCATCAAAAAGTACATGAATCAGCAGATACAGCTTGGTCGGGAGGCTGAGGAGCCAACCAGACTGCTACTACAGCTGTAGCATTTTCAAGATCCCCTGCCCTCATCACCTTTAGTTTCTAGATGAGTTTCTATTTGGGGCTCCTTCTGGAACAAACAATAACTTTCTAGCTGGTTCCGAAAACTCAGGTAAGAATTTCGGGAAACTTCTAGCTAACTGGGGTTACACAAGAGATCTAGTAGTAATCTCGAAGTAATCCACCTTGGAACCAACACTTCGCAGAGTTTTAAAACCCAGAGATCGCTGCTATTGTTCCTGCCGGGACACAGTCGCTATTTAGACACTGCCTGCCCTGTCAGCTTGTGCCCGGTTTTCCAACACTGACTGTTAACTGCGTGATCTAATCTACACCAGCAACCAACTCCCGAATGCCTCAGCTATTATTTCAGAGGGTTTGTGGTGTGGAAAGGTTTTATGGTCTACATGTATCAGACAGACACGAGAAATTTGATGGATGAGGAAATAGCTACTTATTGTTTAAAAGCCGTGTTGTAGCAGAGCTGCCTCACTGAACTTAAGACTCGAGAGAACTGCTACCACTGTCTGCTGCGATCCTTCACTTCACATCGTTTCATTCAACGTTCCAACAGCTTCCTTAGCGGGTTTGGCATCAAACTCGTTAACTCCTGTTCGGGCCATGACGTGAGGCGGGACCAAGGCCGCGAGGGACCGGGCAGCACGGGGGGCTCAGCAGTGCCGGCTGCGGCGGGGACCGCAGGGCGACCCCGGCCAGCCGCGCAGCCCTGCGGGAAGGGGCTCCGCGCACGGCAGACAGGAGGCGGCGGGAGCAGCGGGCCGGGGCTGCCTCCCTCCCTCCCTTCCTCCCGCCCCCGGCCCACCGCCCGGGCCCAGAGATGGCGGCCGGCGCCGCCCGCNATCAGCCGGAGCGCACACAGACCCTCTGGCGGGGTGAAAGCACTACAGCCGCGGTGAGGCTTAGTCGCCAGCACAAGGCCCGCAGGACTTGTCCTGGTGTCAGCACAGGCAGCAAAACCTCCCTGGGCGCAGCTTCCTGAGGTGTTCCTTGCCCAGGGCCCCAGAGCCGGCATGCCCTTGGCACTCCGGCAGCGACCCCCGCCTGCCCGGCCAGCCCTGACAGCCCGTTCAGCCCCACACCTCAGGGCAGCGACAAATTAGTTTGTCTAAACTGCCCTTAAAAACCCTGGCGATGGCAACCTACTCCAGCGTGGTGTTCTTCTGCTTAGGAAAGATTTTCATGCTGTCTGATTAAATGTCTTCTCCTACAGATCAAGCATCTTGCTTGTCTTATTCCTCTTATGCAGTTTGGGGGTTTTATCCTCCCCTCCAGCTACTTTCTTGTTTGAATTTGCTGTGTTACTGGTTTTCTACTATTTTTCCATCTCCAGACAGGGCAGTCCTGGATCTCCCTTTTTAGGTCATGTTCGTTAGACCTCCTGTGATTCCTGTAACTCGCCTCAGGTTCTTGCCAATTGGGCCACATTGTTTTTGGAAAGCACTGCTCAAAACTGGACATAGTAGTATTCCAGCTAAGACTTTGCCAAGGCTGCCCACAGCAGGGGGATTAATTCGTCAAGCTTATGGTGCCAGACTCCAAATGCAGCTCAGGCATAACCATTCACATCCAACTCAAACAAACAAACAACTCCCCCTCACCACTCTTTCCCCATCCAGGCTGCTGCCTGTTTGGCTCTGAATGGAGCTGAGCGTTTCTGTTTCCACAGCTCTTGTTCAGAGTGAACAGCAAAACTCTTTCCATGATTATGTTGAGACATTTTTTTGATCCAGACCTTGCAATGAGATTCACAGGTGAACTCTGTATGGCACAGAGTGCACACACTTGCCCTGAAAGCTATGCTGACATAAAATTACATCATCAGGGAACACTCTACAAGACCATAAGTTGCCACAAAGACTATAAAAATTATTATGATTTTCCTAGGTGCATGTTCTTAACTTCCATAGAAAGAAAATATCAGAAGGAAATAACTAGTATGTAATACATACAGATGCTATTACAAAAAGTGGGATAATTGTTGTTATAGCATGGATGCATTCTTTTGACTGAAAAAAGAACCATTTCATTCTTAACACCATTTTCATGGTGTTAAGAGTCATACCAGCCAGAAGCAGAAAAGAGAAACTTCTGTTTCAAAATGAATATACATTACGCTGAATTGTGTTTGTAAGGAATCATAAAAGCTCTATACTGGCCTCAAGTTCCCCTTCACATGAAAGCAAAGCAAAAACCTTGAACAACTTTCTTGTGATGTGTGTTCAGCATAGGGGAAACAAGGTGAAGACTGACTTCGTGCTTGGTTTTGCCTGATACAATGGGTAATATCTGTCAAAAAACGCAGCTTTGCACAGCATTACTGAATGCTTTAAAAGATATTTAAAAGCCTTATCAAAATAGGAAGTCTTTTTTTGTTGTTGTTGGCTGGATCCCCAGATGGATCACTCTGGGAACACAAGTGTAGCCAGTTTGGCGACTAATCCTGTTAAAATCCGTGGACTTTATTTGGGGATGCACAAACATATGGAGATTTGAGCAGCTGAATAAAAAGACTCATTTGTCAAAATACAGTTATAGAAGGGATAATTTACAGCCAGAGCAAATGACACGTTTCATGTTGATTTCAGCCAGAATTGTGTAACATTTTTTAAATAGCTATAAGTCAATATAGTGTTATTTGCAATGAAAGAATAAATTATTTTACGCATTAAATTTGAGAAAGGTTGGTAAACTGAAAATCTTGCTCTCTTCAGGATTTAGTATGTTAATAAAATATTACATTTTTGCAGTTTATCTTCAGCTCATCTATATACAGCTCAATTTTCTTTATTACCTTTTCTGGCAAATCAAGTAATACAAACTTTCCTGTATGAAAGGACGCTCTCCTTATAGGTTGTATATTCTTTGGAAATACACATTTTAACATTATTTTATCCCTGTTCATTTCCAAATGTGACTTAAACCCTTTTCCATAAATTATCATTTGGTTTGTTGGGCTTTTTTTTAGTCAAGAACAGCCTGCACAATAAATTGAAATGCGTATTTTACCATGTCAAAAACAGAACTTTGAAACAGTCAGGAATACCATAGCTTAATGAAGAAAGGCGAAGAACACAATTTGATATTTAAATGAAGCTGATTTAATCAAAATTAGTCATGCAAAGAAGCAATCATTTTGCTAATATAATCTTGTGGGGTGCAGTCAAAATGCAATTATTTCCTTTATCTACCAGCTGTAATAAAAATATGACAAGGAATTGCTGTAATGATCTTAAATGGGAGTTTTGGAGGTTGAAAAAATGTAAGATGGTATCTTTTGTATCCTCTGCACAGTCAAACATCAGTTTTTATGTTGTTTAGTGGAGAAACTGCGATAAAGAATAACAGCCACATTAAATTCTCAGCAACAGCTTTATATACTGACATATGCTGGATATAAATGTTCTGTTATCATTGACAAACTGGGTTCATTGCAATTTAGGAAATAGTATCTAATAGTTTGGGTTCGTTTTTATTTTCTATATTACCAGAAGAGAAAAAAATTAAATGCAGAAACTTTGTAGGTCTTGTAACAACAAAGTCAAAGCCTGCTTGCCTAAACCAAGCAATAGCTACATTCAGTTTTGTAATTGCTTCTTTATGTAAAGAAAATGGAAAAACCCCATTGTATGATACATTGTGCATCCTGATGGAATGATAGGTAGACTTCTCCCTTCTTTTAGAATTTATAAGCTGAAATTTTCTAATTGGCTTGTAAACTCTTTATGATGCATTCAGTGGAGGATTTAAAATAAATTGACAGAATCCTTTTATCTTGGAGCTCTGCTGTGAAAACTGATCATGTAAGTATGTGATCAGTTGTATTAACATTACTGTCATTGATTTGTCCATATGCACGATCATATGGTAACTTTGGTATCAAAAATAAGCTTTTCTTCTTGCTATAACTTGCCAACAAGCAGAGGAGGAGTGAGCTGAATTTTAGTTTGGCTTTTGCATCATGTTCTAGGTATGGTAGCTGCTTGTGAAAGGGATGTAACAGATAGAGAAGTGTTGCCTGCAGATCTGTCCTCCATTCACAGCTTTATGTCATGGGAAAGGCAGCTCTACTGATGCTGATCATTGCTTGGGGAAGCAGGAGGAGACTTTGGGGGAATAGGGGGATCCAGAAGAGCAAATTAAGGGTGGGTTCTTGCTGCACCCCTCTGTAGGCGGTTAAGTCCTCTGTGAGATGTCTCCTATGTGAGCTTGGTTCCCAGGTAGAAGCTAGGTCCAGGGGAACCTTTTAAGGTCTACTGGGCATGAAAGAAGCCTTGTGGCCTGATCCAGAAATGATCTCTGTGAACCTCTGTAGGCAGAGCAGAGTCAGGAAATCTCTAACAAGGAAAAGAGAAGTCTTTCCTATCTCTTTCCCATCTCCTTCAAGAAATACCCACTCTTTCCTTTTCTCCTAAAAGGTTAGAGCTCCTGGTGATTGAGATTTTGCACAAAAACCCTCACTTCAAACACCTTAAGCTCACAAACAGGAAACAGCAGATGTTCAGAAGCTTTCTGAGATACATCTGCTGAAGACTTTGTCTCTCGTTTTACTGATTTAGGCTGTTATACTTCAGAATAGGTATTTAAAGCACAGGGTGGGAGTACAAGCTGTTTCCCCTGTACTACATACATACACACACACATCAGCTGAGATGTAAAACTCACATAATACCTCTTACTAGCTTGAATGCCTTTTTTTGTCTGTTCGTGTGTGTATGAGTTTGTCAGAGAGAGATGTACTCCTCATGGTAGCAGAGTGTATGTAAACAGATCTTTAAGATCGCTGGTTATTCTTAAGGGGTGGAGAAACTCACAAGTTTTTATGGCTGCTGACAGAGAGAGGTCTCAGTATTAGGTGGTGATGCAATATTGCATCATCTTGTGGTGTTGGGACATGACAGAGGAAATGAAAGAGGTCAGAAATAGAAATATAAAGAAAAGGAGTTCACAATTCCAACAAGGCCTCTAGTCTAATAGCATTATATTAAGTGCTCTTTAATATAGGGTATGGACAGGAATTCCTCACTCTCTGAAAGTTTCTGACACAGAAAATAATGAGTCTAATTTTTTGATACGTTATGAGGTTTCTCTAGACAAGATCTCTGAACTGTGTTGCAGTGCTATCTTCCTGTCCTGATATTTATTACTCTTAGTCTTTGAAAATTTGCTCAGCTGTGTATTCATTCGTTGGTGCAACCTTCAGTCTGTGAGGACGTAAATATATTTGCATTGCATAGGAGTTATATAGGGCTAGACTTTTATCAGAGGATTTCTGTATTTTTGTTCTTGTACATGAGTAATGTAAAATTCTTTCCCTTTAAATTACCTCATTGCCTCTCTCTGTATATTGAAACAACATATCCTTTAGACAGAAAAGTGTTTCTTACTAGAGTTTCAGGCACCCCACAGGCTAATTGATCTGCTGTCATAATACTCAGGAATACTGAAAAGACATTTAAGGAGATCTATTTGTTCCAGAGAGTCTAGTTGAATAAAAATTGGCTACAAAGTAAGCTCTTTCCCAGCCTGATCTTTTCTGGAAACATACCCTTAATCTTCTCCAACAGCTTTAAACTTTAAGAGATGGCCGTAGCGGAGTGTCCAGATCACCACATCTGAGGGGGTTTTTCTTTCCAAAATGCTGAATCCATTCTACAGGAAGCCTGTGGGCAGGTCTGTTTCAAGAGGAGACTGGGGATCCTGTCTGGGAGCTGGGAATCCTGTTGGGATGCTGGGTTTGCATCTGTGACAACACTCCGTACACTGGAGGTGGTACCTCATCATAGTGGTACATTTGCTAAATAAACACCTGTCCTCAGATTGGAACATAGAGCTTCTGTCTTTACAGACAAATCAAGGCCTTGCCAGCCAGCACAACCATGACAAGTAAAAGCCACTTTCAGACCTGGAACTTTGTATATTTGCTTCCTAGAAACGAAAGCTGAGAAAAGCCATGAACCAAGCTTCCACATGAGAAGTGTCAACCTTTACACACAAAATGAGGACAGCATTATGCTGTGGATATTAGTGCTTCATCGTGTGTCAGTCTGGTCTGTATAGATGGCTGTCCATTGTCTGTGTCAGCCAGGGGTGGTTAAAGACAAACATGGAAACATAGCCCAGATAAAACAGCTGGTACTGCCAGACAGCCAGGGGTGGTTAAAGACAAACATGGAAACATAGCCCAGATAAAACAGCTGGTACTGCCAGACATCCCATATTTTAGTATCCCCTAAGTTACCATCACAAATATTGCATTATCTGTAAAATGCATGTCCCCATACTTTCCTGCTAGCAGTGGAAAGCCAGGTTGTCTCCAGCAAAGTTTTTTGAAGCCTCTTTGGCGTTTCACAGCTTGAAGCCTGAGCCTTTCAGCAGGGGAGGACATGGTAACTAAGCCCAGTTCGGGTGGGACTATCCCAGTCCTTTCTGGAAACATACTGCTGCAAAGTGCTGGTCAGAGCCTGCTCTTCACACTCTCCACAAAGTAAGCTGTGCCTTATTCTTCCTTGATCTACACTTTGTGTTGCAGTTCTGCACTCCAAAGCTCAAAGGGAATGTAGCAATGTCAGTCTCTGCACCATGACTTGAGTACGCCACCTCAAGTATCAGCTAGATACCTGCTACACGACTTAGAAACCTTTAATGTCTCCTATTTCTGCACTTAAAATATGTCAGTTGGCCAGATCATGTTTTCCAGGGCATGTAGAACACCGACCCCAAGCATGTTGGTCAAGTTAGGCCAGCTTGCCTGCAGCACCTGTGTGGCTGAAAACAGGCAGGGCGTTGAGCTGGATCTCTTTATAGTTGTTCATCTGGCTGCCTATCAGCTACTGAATAGACACAGCCCACAATAATAATCTCGTGAACAACATCCAGAGTTTCTTTGATGCATTTCAGAAGCTACGGGAAGTCTTCCTAAATTCACATGATGAGGCAGACATGCAGGAGCCTTGTGTTTCATCCCAGCAGGGAGCAATTGTTCTCTGGGAAGCTGATGTTCTTTCCCAGTATTTTTATCTTGTGTCTCCAATAACAAAATGTTTTAGCTGAGATGGTGTGATTTTCCTTCTTGAAGAGCGTGACCCAGTCCTGGATAGAACAGATGCTGCAGGCTTTCCTAAGTACAACAGTACTCTAAAAGTGTGTGGAAGGTTGTCATGAATAAAGGTATAAAGATTAGGGATACGTGGGAGAACCCTAGGATGGTATTTCCTCTCTGATCTCGGATGATCTGAAATAATCCAGACTGGCTTTGGACTCTTCTGGGTTCCATTAAAGAGAAGAGAATAAAATAAAATGCATAGAAGGTGAATCCCTGCTATATCCAGAGGAAGAGGACAAGAGCACACCATGAAGGAATTATTGATATTAGGGATGTGTAACAAACCCAAATGAATGAGTGACCTTGAAGACAGCGTTTTGAGAATGCCTCCAGAAGAGTTGACTACAAAAGGCTACATAGCAGAGCTTGTTTTAGGCACAGAAGTTGCTGGTATTGGGATAGCAGGCACTGCAGGGCCTGCCCCTGAGGAGTGGCTGCAGATGTGGTGGGAAGCTGGTCCTTATGAATGAGGGTAAGTGCTACAGAGCTTCCCTGAGGAAGGGTGACCTGCTGGCACAGGAGTACGTGGTCCCTCAGATTCCAACACCTGTGAAGCTTCTCAGACTTCTATCAGAAAGTGAAGCCCACAAGACTGTAGTGACTCCTTTGTCTTGACAGGCTGAGCACTGGAGATGGCAATCACACTTTGATTCATACTTTTCTTTACTTTTGCCTCTGTTTCAAGTAATTGGCATCACAGTGGTTGTAGATGAAAGGGACATTTGAAAAGGTGTTGCTGGGAGTTTAGAAGTTAAGTGTTTGCATCCAGGAGGTTGCTAATGAGGGGGAGCAACCCAGAAGACCATGACTTGACTGTTCAATACATGAATTAACTGGGCGTGTCAAAAGCTCAGGAAAGAACAGTGTTGGCTGAGTTAACTCAGTTTCACCTGGATAAACAGCAAGATATTCAGAGCAGTGTCCATCTGAAGGCACGTCAAAAGCTGATTGATCTGAAATCCCAGATTTAGCTTGTGAGATGCTCTGGTACCCGTGAGTTGAGTACCATGAACTAACCTCGCTGAAACTTATGGTAGAAAAAACATGTGGAGGCCAATGACTATACAAGGCATTCTTAACAAAAGAGTTATTTAAGTGATGAATGGTCCATCGAGGGGTTCCACAGGAAAAAAAATATTTTAGGATTCCATGTAGTTAAGGGATGAAAAGTGTGCAGCCAAGAACACTGAAGGTCCAGAAAGGATCTGATTTTATGCACAGAGGGTGCGTGTGCAATGGTAGCAGTGTTTGTGTTGGCAGTCATTTCAAAGGAACTTGGCATTACCCTGTTTTTCAGCCTTAATTCCATGAAAGGAGGAGGACAAAAAGCAAGGATTCTTTTCACTAGTGATTAGGGAAGAAACCAGCTGTTTGAATCTGAGTTAGTCTGATAATCTCATTTAACCAAATTATGTATGTTGAAACACTGTGGAGTTTGAGATAAGCAAATCCATCACAGGTCCTGCAGCCAGGGAGAAAGGAAGGTCTTGCATTTGATGTACTTGGAGAGATACATCTGCAATTTTTGGCAGTGTAACTTGCTAGGAAATTGAACATCAGCCCAGATTCAGCCCATGGAGGAGGATTTAGACCAGCCTTTGGAGGTTTATTTGTGAACATGGGCATGAAACCAGACGTTTCAGCTGACCACAAACCCTCTGTGGCATCACCGTAGCCGAGCTTTGGTACCTAACGTCTCTGACCTGCCATCCCACCCAGAGACATTCTCCTTGCCCCCAGTTTTGTGCCGAGGCAATTAAGCGGGTGACCTTTCCTGGGCACGTGCCTTGTGCCCGACCCTCCCCGGCCATCCCCGCCCTGCTGCGGTGCCACAAATTACGGCAACAGCGGCCGGGCCAAAGGGCACAAAGCCGAGTGGCTCCTACAAACTCCCGCTCTCCGGAGCCCCCCCCGCCCGGCATCGGCCCGCTCGCCATGGCTGCGTCACCGGCCGCGGGTGTGACGTCACGGCCCGGCCGGCGCGCGCCGGCGTTGCGTCATGCGGCGGGCCAGAGGGACCCTGGTGCTGTGGTGACACCTGCTGGGCCGGCAGCAACAGCACCGGGGCTTTGTCCCGGCCCTGTGGCGGCGGGGAAGGGCTCGGGGTTCCTGTCCCCACCTGTCCCTCATTCACTCGTGGGTTGTAGAGGACCATGTTACTCACCGGAATTACCCAAAAATCAGCGTTACCCGCGTTAACCCATAGTTAACCTAACCCATAGTTAGTTCTATGTTTTCAGTCATTAATAGCTAAGTAATTAAAGATTTGTAGGGTATGGAAATGCAAAGTATTTTCGTTTCTGGAAGAGAGTTGATGATGATTTTGACTTATTTATGCCTCTACTACATATGTCATCCAGAACAAGCATTAGCAGTGCTTTCACATCCCACCAACTCACCAGGTAAATTGTGTCCCGTAAGCATCTAAATCCAGTTCTGGACATCCAGTTCTTGGCAGAGAGGAGCAAGACAGGAAAGGGAGAACTTCTCTTGCTGAGGACAGGCTTTATGGGAGAGCTCAAGGTGCTGTGCCAGGACTACTTTTCAGCTGCCCACCAGGTTTTGAGCTGAGGCTTTGCCAGAGATGAGCAGACAACTCAGATTAAGGGGCTCACATGGGGAGCTGGGGTCTCCAAACACTTTTCAACTTGCCTTTCCCAAGGGTTACAGCTGGGGGTGCCCAGAAAACCTCACCTATCCAGGGGTGCCACATGGACCAGTGAGGCTTCTGACATCTTAAGGACGCTAACACCTACACACCAGGTTGATCTGAAATTGTCACTGAGGAACATGCATTGCTTTAGAGGGTGGCTGCTGATGCTGGGGCTGGTTCACGTGTCCTGGCTTCTATAATCTTCCAGCAATGTGTATCTTCCTGACTCCATTTTAATTTCCATTTGTTTCATCTTCCTGATCTCATTTTCTGCAAAATGTTTCCCTTCCTTGTACGCAGGAGCATGAGCACTACCCATGCTTTTGTCAAACCTTTCCATAATCCCTGCACTATCCCTTTTCTCAGCTCAGATGGCTAAATTTGAGGAACTTAACAACTTTATTTCTCCTGCTGTGTGAACCAGGTGACCGTCAGAGGCACAAAGGTTTGCTTGAGTGATACCAGGAATACTGAGCCAGCCATATGTGATGCTGGGCATCAGATGCAAGCCTAGCTTTTTTCTTCTGCTTTTCTGCTTTCTTCTTCATCTGCTTTTGTGCAGCCACCTTCTCTTCACAGCTTCTCAGGTAAAAGTCTTTAAAAACTCTTAGATGGAATCTACTGTCACTTCAGTTATTAGACACAATGGGATATCTATGACAGAATATTTTCTGCCAGAATATCACCATGTAGCATGGTAAAACTCAGCGCACTCAGAGCACCAGCAGATTTCTGGTGAGCTGGCTTCTATTCAAGCTCATAAGATAATAATTTTCTCTGGATTTATTGTCGCAGGAAAGCAGAGTCCAGGAAAAATTATTTAATTCAGATGTAAAGATCCTAGTCAAGATATTAGCAAAAGGGATACAGCAAGTATGGTCAAGTTCAGTAAAAGAAGTCAAATAGTTATGAAACCATTATATATACTTTTCCAGTAACATGAGAAGAGGATCAAGTTATACTGTATTCAAAGAAAAGAACAAAAAGCATACCAGAAGAACTGCATGCTGACTTACAGGAAATGATATTTTAAAAAGGAGAAGCCATGGTTTCTGATGAACAGTATGAAATTAGATGGTATGCAGTCAGCAATACTAATTAACTTCAACACTAGGCTTTTCTGGAGCAAATTGAATGTTTTAAGAAACATCTAGCTCTAAGTTGAAATACAAAATTTTAGAATGTTTGACCTCTATTAATAAGTTTAAAATATATTTAGAGTAATATCAACCCCCTCAAAAGCCTCCTTGGATTAAAAGACTTTCAGAAAATCTGTGTGGGTAGGTAGAAGGATGAGCTGTTCACCTTTGAAGCTGGTGGTGGCACGGCCCTCCCTGCCTCCCATCCTCAGTCATGGCCATGGGAGATGGACTGTATTGGCTACATTGCAGATGCTCTTGGCCCTTCACTGGTTAGGAAGAAACCCCAAATACCACTGAGGGCACAATAACTTATTTCTATCACAGACAGCTGGAACTCATTGGGAACCTCAGTGCAAGGAACTGTTAGGAAATGTGTTTCTTCAGCACTCAGTGGATTCAGGATGAAGCAAAGCATGCTGTAAAGTTTTCTCCTAGAGAAAAGAAAGAGAGAGAAAAATAGAGAAGCTGGTTGTTTCCCAAGAGAAAGTTGGAAAGAGAAAACATCTGCCATTTGGCTTGGTTTGAGTGTGTACTAGTTTGAAAACAAACCAGTGGGAGGCACCAAGTCAGAATAACAATTTAATAGGAAAATTAAAAGAAAGGCAGAAAACAATGGTTCAAACTGACAGAGTCAGGATACAACCTGACACCTTGTTAGTCCGGGGGGTAGTAGCAGTCTGATAAAATGGTGGCTGCAGTCCTCCTGAAGTAGTGGATGTGGTCCTGTTGAAGCAGTTATCCTGTAGAAGGGGCTGATCTTCCTCGGAAGGTCCAGTGGTGGCTATGTAGCTCCTGTCCTCTGGGAATCCAGTGGAAAGGTTGTCTCTGGTGTTCGGAATCTCAGATTATATCCAGGATGGAATGCTTGGTTCCTCCTTCTGGGTGGAGCATCTCACAACGGGATGATGAGTCATGAGGCAAGGCGTTGATTAGGCTCATCAACAGGAGATAGTCCGGAGGGAGTTATCTATGAGTCGTGGGCAAGGCATTGATGAGCCATTAACAGAAAGATAGTCCGGAGGGAGGAGGCGAGGAAACACTGGCCCACCTGGTTTCAACAGCTCATGAGGACGGTAATAGAATACACTGCAACCCAGGACAGAGTGGGTGTAACTTGCTGACATGTTCAGCCAGAGACTTTCCACAAGGGCATAGTCCTGCCTTCAGTCTGTTCCTGCCAGACACGGGGACAGCACGGGCACATGAGCTGTCCCACGAGGGGGAACATGTTTTACTGTATTCAGCCATTCAGCAGTGATGGGAGACCATAGAGCTGGGCCAAAGGCAGGAGGGTTGTGCCTACAAAACTACTGAAGCCAATGACTTCTCTGTTGCTGCTGTTTGCAGTGGCCTCCGAAGTATGTATGTATGTATGTATGTATGTATCTATCTATCTATCCATCTATCTATCTATCTATCCCAGCACAGAGCTGGGATTAAGGCATCAGTGATATTGAACAGGCATCTAGGAAGTAAATGACTCCTAAGAACTAGGCAGGGATGTAAGACAGGGCATGTCTTGTGCTCACAGCCTTGCGGTGACAAATGGTAAGAATTCAGATGAGAACATTCTGGACTATGGTGAAGGAATATAGTACTGTGCAATGAAGAGGGCATATTCCCATTCCTTTTCTGTCAGCTGTGTTATTACTGTTCGTCTGATGTTTGTTTTATAATAGTAGCTTGTTTATGGTTTGGATTCAATAGCTTGGCTTTCTTGCATGTGCTCATGCAGCCATGTGTCACATAACCAAATCCATTCATTAAGTTATTCAGTGTTAATAAAATAACCTTGACATTATTGGAGTCTTTACAGGCAGACAGCTAGCCAGCTGCTAACAGCTATCTACAAATATGTACACTGAACTCAAAACTGGATTGCAGCTGTTTGGCATTAACTGAAGCACAGTTTCCCTAAGGGTGGCCTTATTTTCAGAGCAACACTCAGTGTAGAGAGGTTTACTGGGCACAGATGGATGGTCCGGAACATATCTGCCTGTCCTGGCATGCAGGATGCTTGTTTCCAGGATTTTCCAGTGTTTCCCACAGGTAACCAGAGCAAACATCTGTACAGCACATGGTTGGCCCACATTCAAAAAATCTTTAGGGAAGTGACAGACATCTATCTCTTCAGGGTGGTAGGTCTCTTGTTTTCCCTTTGCTTTATATTGATACTGATCTCCATTTGTCTTGGGTGAAGTGTGATGACTCTCATTACTGGCATTTAATATTTTTTCTTCTTGTAGTAAATACAGAAGAATTCCTTTGTGTCACCTCAGTACACCTAATGCTTAGACAATGGAAGAGTATATGTATATCAGTGCCTGGAAAAATCCAAGAATGCTATCCTGGAGCATGCACACTGACTAGTGTATTTTAAACACAAATCCAGAGCATCTGAAACCAGAAAGCCACTTTTCTCTTTAATTGAAAATTCACGCATTTTCTATGGGCATTTCAGCATCTCACTTAGATGCCTAAAATAAGTATGTGATTACATTCTTCATTTGGTGCATCAGGACAGGACAAGTTGGGTATTTTTCTCAGCCTTATAGGTTTCTATCGTCTGATGGTAAACTACTTTGTTCAGCAGGTACCACCCTATATTAACATATTCCCAGTTAAAACTGGCTGTGGTAAGAATCTAATTTTCTTCTTTTTTTACCCTTTCTAATTATAGTCTTTGAGGCCTGCTTATGGGTTAAATAAGTGATGACAGGTGCCTTTTACCAGTATTTATTCCTTTTAAAATTAATAAGTGCAATATTTGTCAACAAAAATCACAAGTTTCTTTATAGGGTTTAGTTTTCACATGCTAGAGGGGAACTCTGGGCCTCTGTCTCCACCATGCTTCCCACCCTCAAACTAGGCCACCTTGTTGCAATGTTCCTCAGAACTATAATTTTATCTAGCCCTGTAATGTTAATTATTATTTTCATCATCGCCAGCAGAGCAACTGCCACTTACGTACCTGGAGGAGGATTGGCATCTCCAGGCTATCCTCTGGGTTTAATCCTGGGGAGACAACCAAGCTTCTCTCTGGCACATCCAGGCCAAGACCTGATCCTGTGGTAGGATTTCTTTTAATAGTGCTTGTTAGATTATTTTCAACCATGAATTTGTCTAATTATTCTTCGGATCATGTAAGCTTTTGAAACCCATGGCATCTTGTAATTACTTCCACAGCTCAATTATGCACTGCATAGAAAAGTGTCTCATTTGCTGCTTGAGAATCTGATTTTTCACCTTCTAGATCTTGTATTACAAGAAACAGCAGACAGCCATTCCCCATATTTCTTTCCCATAAGCCTGTTTCTCACAGGCTATAGATCTAAGCACTAATTCCTCGTACAGAAACCATCCAATTGCTTCTTCACCATGTTAAATTTCATACTCACAACTTTTCTAGGTCTAGGTGGAAAGCAATGACATGGTTTGGTGACAGGTGAAAGAAAAATGAAAAAGGGGACGAAGAAGAAAGTGAAAATGGATTGAGAGCAGAAGGAACTGCATGCAAGAGGAACATTATAGAGAGAGGAAATGAAAGATGAATGGGGTTTGTTTGTGTTAAAAAATGAGGCATTAGCTTGGCAGACAGAAGTAGTAGATGAAAAGGGTAGTGATACACATAATGAAGTAAGGATGACTCCAACAACCCTTGGGAATGGAGAGGAAAATTTGGGAATGGTGGGAGCTATTTCTTCAGGTGATCATTTGTGGGGGTTGCTGTACCAAGATGTTGGGTGCAGCAGTAGTTACAGTCCTTTTTTCTTCACAAAAATAATGAGGTGAAACTTTAGAAGTTAGTGGTGTCAATTCTTACGCTGCTGATGGGGAGAGGGGCAGAATCCAGGTGCTGCAGCCATAGTGGTGCTGGCTCTTCTTTTTTCTGCCTCTCTTTACCTGAGTGTTAGAGAAGAACATACAGAAGACAGCCAGGAGCAGAGCTTCTTGTTCAGTCAGAGTACCTGGCCTACAAGGCGAAACTAAGAGCATGAAGTCACTTCTACAGCTGGCATTGTCACAGATGGACCTTCACTCTATGCAGTCTATTCAGTGCTTCTCCCAGCTCAGAAACATTTGGCTGTCTGAGTCCAGCTCAGCTTCTTCGCTGGTAAGAGCTGTTGCAAAGAAAAGGAAGAGAGGGAGCCTGCCCATCCTTCCCTTGGGAGCTGCTTTTAAGGTGAAGCTCTTCTGCCTGCAGCTGAGTCTGCATTTCCTCTCAAACCTTCTCATTCTGGCCTGGACCGGCTGCCCTGGTTTGACTTGACTTCCTGGCTTGGCCTCAGGCTTGATTCATTATGACAGACCTCCTGGCTGATCAGCAGCCTGAGGCTGCCCCTGATCACTGCCTCCAGACCTGCTCCTGATCTGGACTCACCAACACAAGTCCCTGACACCCGTGGGTGAGGCAGTATTCCTGCCTGTGTTGTCACCCTCAGCTCCTGGCCTCTGTGCCTTCCCTGGTGGAGCAGCCTGCCTGTATTGCCCCCAACACTGTTCCTGTCACCTTACAGAGCTCTGCATTTCAAATGCAGAAACTGTTAGACTTGGTGAAGTATATCTCCATGTCAGCTAAGCTTGGACAGGAAAGAGGGGTTTTGTCCTGAAGATATTTTCAAAATTCCAAAATACTTTATCCTGCCATAGATGTCAGAATTTTCAGAATAGTTATTTTAGTGATGAATTTAAAGCAAGCAACAGCTCAGGGCTTACTACACTTTTGGGAGACCATGGCTCATGCTTGTATGCCAGTGCTTGATTAGTCAGCTCTACAAAAAGATGTAGTGCCAATGAATTATACTAAGGGAATCCTACACTGTATTAGCCATAGTTTGAGACAACTGGGTTGAGTGATAGTGAGAGAGTTGAAGTCAAACATGGATGTGTCAGATAACCAGTAGCTATATATCCAAATGGTTTCCCAGTGAAAACTCTTTAACCTAGTTTCACTAGCTTCGTTCATCTTTAATATCGGCACATGATATTAAAGATTACTGCTGAAAATAATACAATACCAGCCGTAACTAAATGGTGCATCTCTGGATCAGAACCTGGAGATGCTGTTTGAAGAGGAAGTAACTAGGGATTTGATCCCAAATCTGAAGTCGTGAGTAACTTACTGGAAAGCTAATGTACTGGAAGATAGCCCATGAGAAGGGAAAGGGAGCTGCATAGGAGCTGAACTGACTTAACAATGACCAATTTGTTTTTGTCACATCTCTCCACTTCTGCTCTGGATGTCACATAACTGTAGGTTAATTTAAAGAAGAGATTGGTGTAAGGAAATGATCATTTTTGAATGAAGATATATCTACAACTGTGATAGATTTAATTTCACTGTAATCCGGATTCCAAGAGGATTCCTATCTAAACAAAGCACAACATTTTTCTAATATCAATGGAGATAAATGGGTGAAATGCCCGTATACAGGCTGACAGCTAGCCTACATCAGACTTCAGTGATTTAGTTTGCCATCAGGTGAGGCATTTTCTTGCAATCCAGTTGTCTTCCTCTGTTAATATTTGAATCCCTTTCTAATCTTTCCAATTCTATGTAATTGGAAAACTCTCCATCTTCATGTGTTTAAACCCCTCCTGGCACAAGAATGATCTGCTAGGAAATGCCTGCCACTGGAGAAAGCCATTCTACAATCTCTGCCTTGGTGAGCTAGTCTTTTTTGTAGTTTTTGTTTTTGTTTTGGTTCAAATTTTATGCAAATAGACATTATGTCTGGCAACTATTTTCAGCAATGGTTCATTATCAATAATTGTTACATCAGTCCTGGAGTCTCAGCCTTTCAGTTTTGCCTATTGTTTTCTTCCTAATTTATTTTTCCTTTGCTACTGTATGTGGCTTGTACATATCAAGATCTACACATTATCTTATCCACTTTGAAACTAAATTGTTTAATTCTGTAAACATTGTGGGATAAAACAGAACACGCAGCAAGCAAAGCAAACCTGTATTGTAGGATACTGTACTATATTAGTCAGTGGGAGGAAGCTGTGCTTTTGGAAATAGCAGCTCATTTTGGCAGGAAGCAAATGAGCAGGAATTTTAGTGATTCAGCTTTCAGTCAGGGAGGGACAACCAGGAAGAATCTGGATCAGAAGGAAGCTAGAAAAGGAATGGAGAATATGAAGAATATGAAAAGGAAGATGATTCTGGTGCGTGTTACATGTAATGTTGAGGAAAAATGTGGTATTTCTCTGCTATGACATATCCAAGCCATTGCTACAGACCAGAGACACCAGTCTTTGTTTCAGACAAAACCTGAGGTTAGCCTCTGGCATCTTCATTTACACTTCTAAATAATGATCACTTTTTCCAAAGTGATGGGCCATTTGCAGTTCTCACTGCCTGCAAGGGAAAAATGAATGGCTCAGGCCATGAATTGCAAATGCTGAGCACTAAGCAACCCCCTCCAGACAATGCATTGGGACTTTAACTTTGAGTTCCCAGTGTTGAAACCTTACGACTCAAAATGCAGATGTAAGAGAATGCTAATGGACAGTGAAAATTCTGGCTTAATTAGATGGCTTTGATTAAACCAATAGTGACCCGTATGTAGATACTCTTAAACGTGAGCAACAACGGCTCACTGGGCTTAAACTGAATAGTAGCCTATATAAACTAAACCAAACCAACCGGAGTAAGTGGCCACACTAGGGTTTACCATGGGTTTAATTAAGTCAGTAAAATATTAAACCACCACCATTTCTTATTTGGACGAGCCTTCCAAAGATAGCTGAGGGGAAGAGGGATCAAATATAGGTGATTTGTTAACTTTGACTACTTTTTGACTTTACAGTGGAAGTTTGGGGCACTTGTATATTTTGGAAAGTATTTTCTTTAATTGCTGGTTGATAACATTCATGTATATTTCTGTGAGAACAAACACATAAAAAACCCCACTGCATTTCTGAAAGATAATCTTAAAGTACTGGTAAATAAACTGGTCACCCACCTGGAGCCATTGCAGGTTCACCGAGGATGAATGAACCCTCCTCTTTTGTGGAGAGCCTTTATAATAATGCAGATCATGTGTAGGGTCAGAACCTCAGCTAGTATCTGTCGTTGTGCCTGTATTGAAATGAAGGGTATCTATAGCTACAGAGAATCTTTCATTTTAAAACGTGCAATCTAAAAGCCCAGTTCTCAAGATATTATCAATCTATTTTTATTCTTTCTTTGTAGCAGTGTTATGAAAAACGGTCAAAATAATTGATGTGTTCAAATTATCCAGTTTTGATATTTATTATGTGCTGGCATGAATTCACAAGAATTTTAAAATTATTATAAGAAATACTGTGAACCAAGTGCTACGGAACTATAAATTATTAGAATATTTGGGAAAGTTTATATAAATCACACCTTGAGGCGTTTTGAACTGTATCTACATTGAATAACATAAAAAATACTTTCAAGGAAAAGAAAATTATACAGATAAAAATAATATGGCAGACTTCTAACAGGTGTAAGTCGGGACAAGATCTCAGTGTAGTAAAGATATTCAGCTCATGTGATGTGAGGTGAGACGGCACCTCCACGCTCCCTACGCCAGGTCTCCTGTGCCGGCTCCCAGCGCTGCATCCAGGGGCCACCAAACCCCCCTGCGGCGGGGACAGAGGGCCCTTGGCAGGAGCAAGGGAGCTGGGCGGAGATAAACCTTCCAGGCTTTTGAAGCCCATGCCTAACTCGGAGAACAAAAGAGAGATTCAAAAGGAGGTGTTAATGCTAACAGCTTAATCTACATAATAATTGGCTGCTTGCGACTTTAACTGAAACAGAGAGATCAAGACCTTTTCCACCTAAAGCTCTCTCTCCTCTGCCCTGTGAAAGTGCCAAAGACGACCTGAAAAAAAACCCGGTTTCTGTCACTTTCTATTAAAACAAACACAGCAGGCAGTAGGTTTTGCAAGATTCATTCCGACAAAGAGAACAAATAAGAACGAACCTGACTAAGACGTGGTCCAATGACACAGTAAAGCTGCTGTAACTATCTATTTAATAAAGCCACATCCGTATGACATACAAAGCTGAGCTAGTATCAACTCCCTCGCTCTAATTCACTCAAAGCATTTTGAAGGGTAACTTTTCTCTATGGGCTTTATGCTGGATCACGTATTGTGTCCTCCCTAGGCCAGCATAAAACGTAAATCCAATATAAACATTGCATTGTATCCCGTGGCAAGTTCAACCAAAAAAAAAAAAAAATCAATTGTGGCTCTCTCTGTTCTGGAGTGAATTTGTCCTGTCAGCTCGTCTGGTAATGCACAAATCTGGTAGGAAGGAAAATGGCAGCACAGGCTGGAGGGTATCACAAAAAGAATTCTCGAGCTGACATGCTCAGCATGGTAACAAGAAATAAGATTTAATTAATAAGGTTTTAAAATAATTGGGAGTAGGCTTTAAAAATTGTCTGATTTGAGAAAAGTGAATGAAATTCACACTTGTTTTAACAGTGATGGTATTTTAAATAGAGTGCCTCAGGAAACAATATGATCAATACTACAAGGTGACATGATCTGTGATGTGTGACAACCATGTTCTTGAGCAACATATTTCTTATACTGGAATTATATTCAAGAATCAGTACTGACCCATTTTACACCTTTGATAATACTGAAAGCGTATCAGTTGGTCTTGTATAGGAAAGCAGGGCATATTCTACTTCTGTTTTATAAATAAGGATTATAATTTGATGGCTGTATAGTAGGAAACATATTTTGGACAGAATGTGACTGAAGAAATAGAAGAAGGAGAATGTTCCAGCAGAAATTATACCAGCAGAAAACAGAATTTAAAAAAAAAAAAAAAGGAAAAAAGGAGTTGAGTTTTTGCAATCAGTGGAATAACAGATTCACAGAATTGTGGAGATTGGCAGGGGTCTCT
The DNA here is from genome assembly GCA_013398055.1 of Ifrita kowaldi. Taxonomy (NCBI): domain Eukaryota; kingdom Metazoa; phylum Chordata; class Aves; order Passeriformes; family Cinclosomatidae; genus Ifrita; species Ifrita kowaldi. The sequence continues at coordinate 120,539 of VZRS01011864.1, forward strand.
GCAATCCTCTAGTCTGACCTCACTGTTCAAAGCAGGGTCAGCTACAGGAGGCTGCTTAGGACTGTGTGCAGTAGGTTTCTGAACATCTCTGAGGGTGGAGACTCTACAACCTCTGTGCAACCCGGTCAAATGTACTATCACCCTTAAAAACATTTTTTTCTTATATTGCTGCACAGCCTGGTGAGATCTTCTCACGGTGACAGTTTCTCAACAGTGGCATATCTCCTGCAGGCTACGAGACCACCTCAGTGAAAGGCCCCAGGCACTCCCTGCAGCCTGAGATCTGCAAAGCTCCACCCTCTTTCTGAAACTCCATTTGAAAGTTGTCTTAGAATGAAATAGGTAAGAACAGAAAAGAAATTGGAATAGGTATTCTGAAATAATCTAGCTTGTGGAAGCATTTACTCTATAAGAATGTTGGAGATTTTTTTCCCCGGTCTAGCCTATGCAGTTTCCAAACCCTGCATCCTCTATCTACACTATGTCCCACCATTTGATTACTTGCCTTAGCAGCTTAATTGGTGAAGGCGATATAGCATGGCTCTCTCACTTCGCACTGGCTTTCCGAAGATGACACAGTGGTTAGAGCACTGTTACTATGTCTACAGTAAAGTTAACATCGTGTGAACTACTCCAAGGGTAGAAAACACTGAAGATTTGGGAGTATAATATAGTCAAAGACAACAGAAGTGGTTAAACAGATGTCTTAAGTGGACTGAAAGGAGTAAGAGAAAATTAAAAAGAAATAAAAACAGGATTAGCAAGAAGAGTTTTAACTTTCAATATAAAAAGCAAGGACTTGTTAACGTTTTAGACCAAGACACCATCATTGACCCTCAAGACTGTAGTAACCACCAGCATGGCTATTATCAGTATTTATTGATAGCAGGGCAGTGACACCATAAGTGATGTACTGTTTGCATGGTTGTGTGCATCACATACAGATTACTTCCCAGAATGTGGAAAAAATGTTAAACAGTCTCTGCTAAGGTATCTTCCAGGAGAGCTTTCTGTATCACAAAGCATGCTCCTTTGTGTACTTTATTTTTACTATTGCTACAGGGGTTTTGTGAATGTATCAGTCTTCTTCTAAAATTTGTTAGAGATGTTTTCCTCTCTCAAACATTGTCAATGAGTGCTATTAAAATAAAAGCTTATTTAAAAAAAAATCCTTTCTTCCCCTCTGCATGTAGTGAGTCACCATTTTGAAAGAGGGTGTATTAAAGCAATGAACAAAGCGAAAAATGAGTATGCAATGTTCGGAGCCAGTGGAATACACTTCGCCTCAGGCTCCATCCTTGCTGTCCTTCTACATGAGTGTGGCTCGTGGCTGCTGGTAGATACTGTAACCTCTGTGTTTCTTTCTCTGCAAATGCTTTGTTACCATTTAATGCAAGAATATGTTCTGGTTGTTGCAAGCTGATGCAACAGTAAAGCTCTGGGAAAGAAATACCGCGTTTAACTGATGCGGGTGCCCTCTTCTGTCTTCAGACAGGTCCGTAGGGCAGAACCTGCCTCGATGGCCAGCTCCAGGTCCACCCAACCCAGCGTCCTTGGCTGTTAGAGGCCAGACGAGGAAGGTTAGGGAAAGGACGTGAGAATGGTGCGAACACCGATAGTGACTTCCCCAGGTACACTCTTCCTTCCTTTGCTAGCCCTTGGCTTACAGCCTTTCTGAGCCCACAGTTTCCATCTACAAGAGCTATTGATGGATTTTTTTCTTCCAATCATGTTTAATACTTTTGAATAGTGTGCTCTGTAATGACTGCAAATGTACTGGGGTACGTTTCTCCATTTTGGGATCCACAAATTTGCTGAAAAGTGAGTTCCACAGACTAATTATGAGTCATCTGGGGAAAAAAAAAAATAAAGCATGTCTTTTTGGTCGTTTAAAGTTTTCTGCTTTACAGCTTCATGTGCTTTCCTGTCATTCTTGGATTATGAAAACTAAGACATAATAATTTCTTATCTGCTTTCTTTGTACTATCAAAGTTTTATAAACCTTTATCATATTCTTCTTCAGCCATCTGTTTTTTCAAGCTAAAGAGTCTTTGCCTATTTAATCTCTTTTCATAGAGAAGCTGCTCCATATTTCTGCTCATGCTAGTTGCCCCTCTTTGTATCATTGCTATTTTCTTTTAGAGATGGTAAGACTAGAAATGCACAGCATTCAAGATTTGAGGAGGCACAATGGACTTGTATTCAGCAGAATGCTGTCTTCTGTTTTGCTTTCTATCCATTCCATGGTGATTCCTAACACCCTATTTCCCCTTTTCACTGCAGCTGTGAGTTCTACACACAGCAATTCCACAATTTTTTCCCCCTAATAACTGATTGAGAAATAATTCTTGTAAATTATTTGCTTTTGTCTCTCTTTGAAAGTATTTTCAGGAATTTTGCCAATACTTGCCTGGGCACTTCTCAGGCCTAGGAACTCGATGACTATTGGGTAACATCCGAAGTTAAGTAGTGAATGGCTGTGGAGTCATGCTTGCATTGCCATGCAAGCTTTCCTGAAAATATGCTAAAGGCATTTGGGAATCAAACTGACTGAAGCAGACTGCCAGTTAATGCAACCTCTCAACAGCAAAAGGAAACGTACTAGGAAAGAGTGTTTATCTTTTAAAGACACGGGACAGTAAAACTGCTCTTGCTAACCTGGGTAGATGAGCTTGAGTATGTTGAAGGAAAAGTCCTGCAGCAATGATGTGACAATATCCATGATTTAAGGGCTCATCAGCAAGACTCCAAACTGTGTGATCATTTGTACAGATAAGATTGTTAGCATTTAAAATAATTAGAAGTTACCAATGGGGGTTTTTGGTGCTAGGCAGGCAATGTTAAAGAAAATAAAGTGTCTCTATTGTGTAGCAATTAGTGTACCACTTTCTCAATTGGTACTTTGCTCTTCCTTCTTGAGAATTCAATACAGAAAAGAAATTCTAACAAATGATTGGAAACAAAGATTACAGGGTTGTTTTTTTTTACTCTTCTCTGTTCCAGTGTAGACATTTCCTGTATTTTCAGAATAATGATTGTTAGAAGATCTACAGAAAATTAAGTGCATCTATACACCTCAGCCAAGCCATTTTGATCCTCTTTATTTTATTCATCTATTCAGGAAAGGCAATATTTGCTTACGTAACTCAGGAGTATTGTGAGTGATAATTAATGCTTGCACGAAGTAGTATGATTGAAATGAAGAGCTATGCACTTCCAAAGGATTATTAATTTTATTAGCATCGTTATTACTGTACCGAGCTATTGGAAATTACTAAAAGATAGGCAATTACCATGGATTTTCTTGAGATGACTTTGTAGGGTATTAAAAGAAGAGTGTTACACTGAAGAAAACTCATAAGGAAGTTGTAAAAGTGAGATTACATCCCATGCCTTAAAAAAGTATTGTCCACCCTTTAAGCTAAAAAGTAAAAATAATGAATAAATACTACATGAATAAAATGTGCTGATTTGTCTTTTTGCTTGCAGTTGTAGTGACTAATTTACTGCTTGCTTGAGAAGATTCCCCATCTCTGCCTCAATGATTTTTGAGTCATATGCCAGAAATGTTTGTTATTTTGGGAAAGTGTTATGGCCAATGGGCAACTGGGTTTCTGCAGTTTTACGAGGGCCCATTTGTCAGCTGAACTGCTGAATTGTGCACTGTGATAGCTGCTGCCACCGAGAGTTTGAGCCCAGGGCAGCTTCTGTGGTCCAGTGGGTGATGAGCCTCTGCTAAGCCATGGTGACCACATAGCCAGAGTGTGACCAAGAGCAGCACGGCTCAGGAGATGCCTTCCCTGGTGCTTCCAGCTCCGGGCTCTTATCCTCTGCTTTATAGGACCCCTCCCTCAGTTAAATCAATCTGGCTACATGACTGTGTTGTAAAGTACACTGTGAAATGGATCCAATTAAAAACTACTCTAATGCCATCATTTTGGGAAAGGTTTCTTTTTTAAAAAAAGGTAATTTATAGAGCTGGTTTTGAATATGGCTGTACCTCGAGACTGTGCCCATGAAGATTTAAAACAGCTTTGTTAATATTCACTTTAAATGGCTATTTGGATTAATATTCTTGAATTTCCCATGAACACAAGTTGAATTACACTGTGAAGAAAATTAATTTATTTCCATTGGCAGTAAGGAATAATTTCTTATGCAGAATTTCTGCCTCTTACTTGACTGGATTTCTAGACATTCCAACTTAGGTTCTCGATGAGTTGAGAATAAAAGATTTCCTTATTCTAAGATGAAAGATTAATTACAGAACAAAGACTGTCCATGAAGAAAAATGTTATTCCTCTCCCTTTACCCATGCTGAGAGGAAGTAATTAGTTAGGGGTTTAATCAAACTCCAAATAGGATTTGTACAGAAGGTTAAATCACCTCTGCCCTTGCTGGCACCTTGCTGTTCCGAGTGCTGGAAAGATCTCCAGTTTAATTGCAGAAATCCAGGAATCTAACAAGACACTCTTCCTGTGACAGCAGTCTGAAGTATTCGAAAGCATGATCCAGAGGGACATGGGACTTCACAACAGCTGACAAAACTGTCCTGTAAAAGCTGCAAGTGTAGCAGAACCATGCAGGAAATGCCTTGCTGTGGACTCACCAAGGTGGTGACCCTCACAAAGGGCTCAGTCAACCCAAGTTTCTACTGCTTCATCTGTGATACGGTTTGTTGGGATATCAAGCCAATCCAAATGATGCTGTAAGCATCTCAGTGTTGACAGAAAGCAGCTTGGGAGAAAAGGACCTGGGGTCTTGCTGGACACCAGGTTGAACATGAGCCAGCAACGTGCCCTTGCCACGAGGTAGGTGAATATTACCCTGGGCTGCGTTAGGCAAAGTGTTGCCCACAGCTTGAGAGAGGGATCCTCCCACTTTACTCAGTGCTGGTGTGGCCACACCTGGAGGACTCTCCAGTTCCGGGTTCCTCGGTACAAGAGAGACATGGATACGCTGGAGAGAGTCCAATAAAGGGCCACAAAGATAATGGAGAGGCTGGAGCACCTCTCCTGTGAGGAAAGGCTGAGTTAGCTAGGACTGTTCAGCCCGGAGAAGAGAAGGTTCAGAAGGATCTCATCAGTGTATATCTGAAGGGAGGGTGTAGAGAGGACAGAGCCAGCCTCTTCTCAGCAGTGCCCACTGACAGAATCAGAGGCAATGGGCACAAACTGAAACACAGCAGGTTCCCTCCAAATATCAGGAAACACCTTTTCACTCTCAGGCTGACTGAGCCCTGGCACAGGCTGCCCAGAGAGGTTGGAAACATCCATAAAGATCATCGAGTCCAGCACTCTGCTCCTCATAGGAATAGCTAAAATTTATCTATGTGATAAACCATATCCCAATGCTCCTTAATGTACCTTGAACTCTGACAGAGTTGGTGGTGTGACCATTGCAGTGGGGAGCCTGTTCCAGTGGCTGACCACCCTCTCTGAGAACTTTTTCCTAATATCAGATCTGAACTTCCCCTCACACAGTTTCATTCTGATTTCTCATGTCCTATTAGTGGTCACCAGAGAGAGGAGCCTTCATCCTTGGAGATATTCAAAATCCATCTAGATACAGTCCTGGATAACCTGGTTTAGGTGGCTATGCTTGAGCATGAAAGTTGGACCAGATACCTCCTTCCAACACCAATTGTTCTGCGATTCTATGACTTATGGTAGGTTGAATGACCAGCCTGCAGGTTCATGATAAAAAAAACCTTCTACAACAGGATGGATGTATTTAATATCATGTAAAGCACTTCACTTGTCTGTTGGCCCATTTTTGTTGTTTGACTCAGTTCCCTAATGGCTACTCCTTCAGGGAGCTTGCCCATCAAAGTGTCCAACCAAATCCTTACTCAAACATATTTCACACAACAAGCCATCTTGGTCCACCATCCTGGTGAGGATCCTCAACTCTCAGAGAGGTGCGATGCGGGCACACGGCTCAGCGATCACCCCGCCATGCGGGAGCCTCGCGCCCTTCCCTGAGGGAAGGGGCCACCCGCTGGGCCACCCAGCTGGAGACGCGGGGGTCGCGGCTCGGTGTCGCGCCGAGAGCCGGGGTGGCGGACCCCGCTAGACCACGGTCCGGGGGCAAGGGGC
>VZRS01011864.1:126781-140374 GCA_013398055.1 Ifrita kowaldi
GGCCCGCGGCCCGTGGCCCCCGTGCACAGGAGGGGGAGGCGGTGGCGACGGCGCCGGAGCCGCCGGGCGAGCAGGCGGACAGCGAGCAGGGCAGCCCGGCGGCGGCGGCGGCCGCTTGGGAGCCGTTCGGCGGCAAGTCGCTGGAGGAGATCTGGAAGGCGGCCACCCCCCGCCTCACCACGTTCCCCACCATCCGTGTGCGGGGCAGCATGTGGAGCCGGCGGAGCCTGGCGGCGGCGCGGCGGCGGGCACAGCGGATCCTCGGCGTGGACCTGTCCCCCGTGGTGCGGGTGCGCCGCTTCCCCGTGGCACCGTCCTGAGCCTGCGAGGCCCCGCTCCCCGCGCCTCACCTTGGCCGCGGTGCGGACAAAGAGACCGGTATCAGTCACCTGTTTACATTGCTTTTGTCTGGATCGTGTTCTGCTGCTGCACTTTATGGCCCGCTCGGGCGGCGCCGGGCCCCCCGCCGCACGGGGGGCGGCCTACCGGGCCCCGGCCTCGCCCTGAGGTGGGACCGCCTGGCAGGTATCACGCGTGGGGACCAAGTTCCACTTCCACTTTTTTTCCTCTCCCATTGGGCTACCTCACTGGTCCAGAAGTCCACCCAAGAAGTTAGTTTCCAAAGGAACTTACTTTCATGCTTGTATAATAAAGCACCATCCGATTCTTGCTATTTTTTTTTCCTTTCTCCCCTTCCCCTTTTCTGATGGATTATGTATGCTTTGTGGTGTTGCACTAGTATGTGCTCAGGGTATTTTGAATCCCAAGCATTCCCAAGTTTCAGTTTACTCTGATAAAGGATGCGTAAAGAATGGAGGTTCAGGACTTGTGGCTGTTCTTGATGGTGCAAAAACTTTTTAAATTTTAATTTCATGAGCTTAGTGATATATAAAGATGTATCGCGCAGTATAATTGTTACACTTTTGTATCTAAAGTCATTTTTAAGGTTTTCTAGTTGAACTAAGTATTTGTTTCTATGGAGCACCTAAAGATAGAATCATCCTGATATTTTATAACCCTGTTTACTTTAGGGAAGCTCATTTGGTCAACCTAAGTGAACTTAATAAAAGTCAAAGAACAAATGGTGTTTCAGTTCAATGAAACTGCACAGGGATGGGTTCCTGGTGAAGTACACCACCACCGAGGCGCTGTATGTCAGTGAGCTCTGGCTTTGTAAAGAATGTAACTGCTCATCAAAGCAATGTGTAGGTGTCTGGACGTGAACTATGATCCAGTGTTGGTGCTGACAGCCAGAAGTCAGTAGCTTGCATGACACAAATATCACACTCAAGTGCCTCTCTTTGCAAAAAGAGCAAGTCTTGATATCTGGTCCCTTGATAACAAACTAGCACTCGTTTTCCTGTGGTTGTGAGATGGTTAATGATGGATAATCGTGTTTAATGTAATTACTTGCACATAATTATTTTTATAAACCTTTCATGGGTTTTACAGTAGACTGCTGAAAAATTCATGATGTAGCTTGATTATTTTGACTGAAAAATAGCATGTAGTCATTCCATGTAATATGCAGTCTCTCTTTAAACTGATTTATTAAAGGTTTTTTTAGCTCTTATGCCTTGCAATTGGTGTGTGAGGAGCAAAGGTGTGTGTGAGGGAGAAAGCGATTATTCTCTTTTTACATTAATTTTTTTATGCTTGCAGGAGGATTAAGAAATGCTGGGTAATACACAGCTTATGTTCCAACTATCCTGGCAGATGGGACTAACCAGTTTTCATGGTGGAATGAACAACCTCACAACTTGCTTATAGAATCATTTGGTGACTTAAAATTTCTGATGTCTCTTGACTCCTTGTTGCCTGCCTTCAACAAAGGCAGTAAGACATCTTGATGGTGTAGAGGCTGCTTGTAAAAACTTGCTAGTGTTAACCTAAAGCAGCCAGCTTCTTCTAAAAACATGTATATTTTGTAGTTTTTTCTTACTTAGTGAAGCTGCAAACTCCTTATTCTTCTGAACTAATGCTTAATCTATTTTACATCCATTTGGCTTTTGGAATTGTTTACATAACATTGGACCGTCTGCTGATGGCTGCAGTAGTGCCACGTCGCATTTCAGAAGTGAATTACATGAAAGTTCAAGGGCACATATTGTTGTGCTGTTCCTCTGGCTATATAATACCTGCTTGAGTGTAAAAGCAAAATTGGGTTGATTTAAAACCCAGTAAGACAAGCTGCAGTGTGGCCAGATGCTGAGGCTCCAGGTATTTCAATTTTGAAATTCTGCTTCAGAAGCACGAGAGTATCATTACTAGTTCGTAAAGTGTATAGGTGATTTCAGTGCTCCTACTGTTAGGCTGAGGGGTTTTTTAGTATTATTTTCAACTGTGTAGAAAGATGATAAAATTAAGGATTTGGCTTGTGCAGATTCTTAACTCCTAGACAGGCGCAGGACAGGCTAGGTCAGATTTCAAGGGCGAGAGTTAAGGCTGCCAGAGGTATGATATGGGAGACACTGTATTAAATTTGTGCTGCCTTGTTTGGAGGCATATCCTGAAATGTTCTTTGTAAGAACAAAATACAGTGAAGTAACGAATGACTCTGTTGAGTGACTCTTGCTGGGGGGGCTCTATGATCAAGACTTGCTTATTTTTCTCTTGGTTGTGCTTTGACTTCTTGGTTTAAAAGTGGGAGCTTTATTGGGGTATAGTGTGTTTTGCTGATACCCTGTTAGCAAGTTGGGTTGAAGTTTTGCTGGAGTCTGAACTCCTCTGCCAGCTGCATTTACAGATTCTTAACTGAGCTATTTCAGTTTGTGAAGTCAGTTAAGAGTGGGAAATCTTTAGTCAGGTTTTCTGGTGATTTAATGCGCTGAAATAGCTCAGCAAAGGATTTGAGTACAGGATGGGGTGTGAAAGCCATCAGGTCACAGGGAAACGAAACCAGCTTATTTTCATGATCATATTCGTGGAAGTTTGTGGCAATCCAGGACACACCACAGTCTGTGGTCCAGCTACCCTCCATCTTTTTCCTTCTCAGAGGTGCTATTCACACCTACTTCTCTGTGTTCATCTAAGGAAACTAAGCAATCAGAAAACTCTTGAATTTTAGGTTTGGCTTCTGTTCGACCTTCTAGCTGTAGACCAGATCTGAAGAAGGTTGGAAAGGTGTGTGCAGTATTGCCACAATATTGAGTTAGATAATTTTAAGCATGATAGCAATAGGTTTATTTTATGAAAAGGGCTAATAATATTTTTGAACTCTACCCATACGTGTGGTGTTGGAGATGGTGTAATGGATTAGATGGACCTCTGGTCTAACTCTGTGTGGCTGTTCCTGTGCCCACACTGAGCAGGGTGATAGGTGTGATTTGCTTGATTTAACTCAGTGGTTTCAACATCCTGTCACATGGGGCTAATTCTGAGACTGACAAAATGCAGGCCCAGAATAAATCCAGTGTACAATGCCCAGTCTACTTCAGTCAGCACAGATGGTCTCATATTAAACAGGAATGTTGTCATAGCCTCTGTTGCTGGAATTCTCTTGTAGTAGCTGGTTCCCTCCCTTATGAGCTCTCTTTATAGAATGATTTAGTGTACTGGAAGTTGGGCTACTTCCTTTACCAGATCTGAATTTCCAACCAGTCACTCAAACGTTACTGAACTCCAAAATGCCACCATGCCAAAAAGAGTTGGATGATGGCCCCAGATGTCAGGGATGGAGTTGAGGTGACCATTGGTCTAGCATGTTGCCTGGTGTAGTCTTTACATTTAAGAGGCAGGCATTCCTCTGAGTCATTGCGCAAAAACATCATTCAGGACTAAGCTAGTAAAAGGAGAATGCAGTGCCTTGCAAGAGTTCTCCTGAACTCTATTGTTACATAAAAGTTGCATCAAAAGTATCAAAGTGTACAACTGGTTCCTGAAACCCTCTGTTGCTGGTCTTGAAACAACAAAGTCTTTATATGCCCAAACCTCATGCAGAGCATCTTTGTATTTGCAGAAGGCAGTTGTGGTACTTGGATTTTGCATTGAAGGGGTAGGGAATGTTGTATGTTTCTGTATTTTCTTGGCTATCAGAAGCAAAAGAGTGAATCTGGTTTGAAGATTTCAGCATTGATCCCAAACAATTTTTCACTTACTGTTTCTTCAGCAAGGCAGAGTCCTGGGCTCTTCATGCTATTTAAAATAGTTAACTTACGGTAATATATAATGGCTTGATGCTGTACTTAAAGGCCAAAGTTTGCATGCCTATGAAGCCAGTAATACTGAAAGCACCTCTATTTCCTTTTGGCCCAATGGACTGACACAAAAATTTTGATTTGTATATATGAGTCAAAACCAGTGATTTGGGGTTGAACAGAAGGTATTGTTTGATTTGAAATGCTCTGGTTTTGCTTGTGTCTACAAACACAGGAAATTCGGAAGCAAAGGAGTAGATTGACAAGAGCAAATGGAAATACCTCCTGGAAATGAGGCAATTAATGTCAAGAAAGAAGGTAGATCACAAATCCTAGACTTTGAAGATCCAAATTTCAGTGCCCCCTCTGTCACACTTGTGAGGGTGAACTTTGAAATTTCTGTGTTATGAGGACCGTGTTATGAGGACCATGTTATAAGAGTTTGAAACAGTTAACTCTGTACAATAAATACTTCCCAAGCTAGAAAAGATTCCTGGATATCACGGTTTTTAGGGAACACCTTACTTCTTCATCTGCTATTTAGTTTAGGTGAGCATAACTGCTTTAACCAAAAATACTGAGGCAAACCCATCCCACAGTATTCTGTGTAGGGAATCTGCTCAGGGAGTGACTCCAAATGTTGGAGTTCTCCTCATGGTTTATTCCCAAACTATAATGAGGCATCCAGTATATGTGGTGACAGACTATGTAGGAGAATTTTGGGAACACATCCCTAATCAAGGCAAAACCATTTTTCCATACTGTAAAAATAAATAATATCTCTCCCTCTCTCTCTCTCTCTCTCTATCTATACATCTCCTCAGTGATAATACTTAAATATCTTCATAAAATTACAAAAAAATTCTTGCCACCATTTTTTTTGTGTAAAAAGACCTGAAAATGTTCTACAGGATTGATTCCAAGAATGCAGTCTTGTTTATCCATTTATTTACTGTAAAACTCCTAATGAAGCTGCCAGGTAGTACTCAACATTACAGGAGATGGAAGAATTGAGCCTTCATTCATGCAGTTCATTTTTGCTTGAACAGATGTACAGCCAAACAGAAAAGTCTGTGGTTCCCTGTACACTCTGCTGGGCTTTAAGGAAGCTTCCATTTTGGTTTTCTTTCAGCTTCCTTATTTGAGAGTACAGAACATTAGCGTTGATAGTGTTGAAGTTAAAATACAGTAGTGTCAAAGGAAATCCCAATCCCTTGAACTACTCTCATTGTTCTGGGTTTCTCTCCCCATTGCTCCTTCAGGAATGCAGACATCCTGCACCCGCCCCTGCTCCCATCCTCCGTTCCTAGGCTGATTGAGGAGAGAGAAATGATCACTCTAGAATAGATGGGAGATTAAATTCTTCCTCTGAAAGACAGGGTTTTTGTCATTTGGGTGGGTGGCTGCTTGTTTGTTTGGGGTTTTTGTTTTCTTTTTGTGTGTGTGGCTTGTATGTAGCTGGCTGCTGCTTTCCACCTCCTCAGAGAGTCTTCGCTTTGCCTTTACTTGCCATTGGCCATCTTTAATTTCCTGTTACTTTGCTTGTGCAGCTGAGCAGCCTGTTCATCAGCCCATGTTGCCCATGCCAAACCACCTTGCTATAGAATGATCTCTGAAGATGGAAAGGACACGTTCATATATACACATAGTAAGTGTTATCCTAGCCTCACATTTTGGCAGCAGTGGACATTATTCAAAATATTAGATGCTGTTCCCAAATGGATGGTATTTCCTGGAGGAGAGGTAAGAAACCAAACTGAAAGAACCCAATGTGACAGTTTCTTATGTTTGAGTCTGTGTGATCCAAGATGCCTTTTCAAAGTAATTTTGAAAAAGAAGGACAGTTTCTTTCCATCTCCCCATGAATTCCTAAAAATTCTAAAAATTAAGATACTGTGTTATTATGTTTTTTTTTTCCTTTCCAGTTGAATGGTTGAAATAACAACCATCCATTTTATACATCCCAGAACTGTTAAAGTGATTTATAACTGAACTTGTCCCATGTCCTGTAAGGTAACTGGTGAAAAAAGAGCATATAATTCTGAATTAACTGTGCAGTGTCAGATTGTGTAGGAAGCTGACACAACACATTTCAACCCCTCTAAGGGTATGTGTCTACTCAGCTAAAGGGAATTAGCTAAAGGGAAACTGCCACAGTTTGGGACCAGCCATGCAAGTTTTCTTGAAATAGACCAGAAAGTGTGGGTTAGGGCATGGTCCCTTATCCTGTGCTTACCCTTCATTCTTCCCAAGCTCCAGTGTAAATTTCCAAATAGCAATAATTTCCTAATTATACAAATATAATTATGTATAGCAAAGACTAAATTTTATAGATGGTAAATATAAATATGAAAGCCTGCAATTAATAAAAGTGTATGTATGTACTCATGCACTCATACACTCAGACCCCAAAGCAGTTTTTTCTTTCAGAGGCTTCTGTTGTAGTTTTTATTTGTCCAATACCATTGGGATATATATTCTAAAAATGTCCCACATTTCCATGCTGTGCAGGGTCAACAGAACTGTCCCAAGGCCATAGAAATCCCTCCTGGAATCCACCTTGTGTACTTCCTAATGATTATCCCATCCAGAAACCCCTTTCCCGTAAGGTTTCTGTAGACTTCAGCCTCATGTTAAATCCACTGATATTAAAAAGTTGTGGTATAATCTCCACTTAGCGCTTGCAGTCTTGGGAGGTTTTGAGGAGAATTCAGCTCTTCCAGAAGAATGGGTGTCTGATTCTTCTTCTACTTTTACAGTGATATTTTGATAGAGGAAGCACCAGAGACAGAAAATCTTAAACTCAATCTTTTTTCTTAGGAGAAATACTGAAGTGCAGTTCCTGCTGCTGTTGGGTGGCCTTCAGCAGGAAAGGTCACACAGCTCAGACACAAAATGCCTTCCAGTTAAGTACTTTCTCCAGGAAAAAACACAGGGCACCTTATCCTGTGAATGTACAGAAACAGTGCAGTGCTGATTCTGAGTGGGCTTTAATGTGGTTGTAAATGTCAGGTGAGGTTTTTCATATAAATTCTCAGCTCTTTGTAGCTTAGGTTATACTAAGGAATAGTCAGCTTTTCTTTTCATTCCTAGATCTTTCAAGAAACTCAAAGCTTAAATCTTTTAAGAGCTGCCCACACTATTTTTCTTCCCAAAGATATATCAACTGCTCAGGAAGTTGTGCCTGTGGAACACAAAATAACTCAGGTTGGAAGGGACTCTCAGAGGTTAACCTGGTCAAACAGCATTCTCCTCAAGCAAGCACAGACAAAAGATGTTTTGAAAAGTGGTCCTTTAAAGACATCCTAACTACTCCTAAAAAGAGAAGGAATAGGGAGAGAATTAATCAGAAACAAGATTAGGGGCAATTTTTCCTGTGTTGAAATGTATCCCAGGATCCTGAGGGAATTGGCTGATGTCATTGCCAAGCCACTCCGTCATATTTGAAAAGTCATGGCAGTCAGGCCAAGTCCTTGGACACTGGAAAGAAGGAAACATCACTCCTATTTTTAAAAAGGGGAGAAAGGAAGACCCAGGGAATTGCAGACTGGTGAGTCTTACATCTGTGCCTGCAAAGAACATGGAGCAGATCCTCATGGCAGTAATGTTAAGGCACATGCAAGACAAAGAGCTGATGCAAGAGGTCACTAAGGGCAAATCATGACTGACCAGTCTTGTGACTGCTATGGTGGAGTGACTGCAGTGATCAAGGAAAGACCAACCAATGCCATCTGCCTAGAATTCTGTAATGCTTTCGACACAGTCCCACATGACATCCTTGTCTCTTAATTGGAGAGATGTGAATTTGAAAGGTGGACTGTTTGGTGAGTAAGGAATTGGCCAGATGGATGTGGCCAGAGAGCTGTGGTCAGTGCCAGGTTGGATGGGGCTTCGAGCAACCTGGTCTAGTGGAAGGTGTCCCTGTCCATGGCAGGGGGATTGGAACTCGATGACCTTTAAGGTCCCTACCAACCCAAACAATTCTATAACTCTGTGAAATCCACAATGTAGAAAAGAAGGTGCTAATCTTTGATATTGTGAAATCTGTACATTGTGACCATAATGTCATTTTGAGATTTTTATCCTCTCATATTGTATGGTAAAATTAATGCTGCTGAACAGAAACATCCCAGTACTTATTTCTGGACAAGTGCAAAGAGGTAGAGGAGAAAATGGAGGAAATTTTTGTCAATTTTTTAAAATTGTTCCATCTACTTTAGCACTGCCTTGTTTTATGAGCCAGCCTTTCACTGCAGCTTCATGTAATTTGACAGAATTCCTGAGTGTAGTGAGTTGTGCTACAGAGACTATACCCTAGGTGCTCTTAAAACACATTAAATACTTGAACACTGACTAGATACATCAAATGTGCTCATTTATTAGCAATAAATAATGATCTTTTGTGTAACAAATGTGCATAAATTACTTCTATCTGCCCATAAATTTCACCTCATTGTCCACTATGTAATGGAAACCTTTCTATCAAACCAGGTATCTTAATAATCCCCTGGTGTCTGTATCCTTCTGATTTGGCTTAATACTTTTATCATTGTCTGTTTACTCATGTCTAGCTTCCTCTTCCATATTTCCACAGTATGTAAAAATCCCTTTCCTATTAAAAAAAAAAAAAATCATAATTGCAGGGATCATGGGCTGCTTGAAACAATTTGAATGAAACAAAACCTCATGGAATTTGGAGAGCTGCCTGAAATGATCTTGAAAAATAAGTTTGTCTTAATGAAAAATGTCCCATTTAAATGAAAAGCACAAAGCAGCCAGTTGTTTTTGCGTGATTTATTTTGTTGACATTTTTATCAAAACATCTTTTATTTTTGCTAACAGTCTTTCATTAAACTAAATGTTTGAAAACTTCAATTTTTGGCAAAAGTAGGAAAGATAATGGAGGTGAAAGCCACTTAGACTTTTTTTTACATTATTTGAGTAACTTGGTGTTTTTAAATGCAGAACAATATATCAATGAGCACCTGAAATCATTTATTTTCAATTATTTTCTCCATGGTTTCCCTGCTAGCAGTGTCTAGTGCAGGGCTGTGTAAGTACCTATCTAAAGGAATCATGAAACATGTGAACAGGTCAGCTGGGCACTGCCTGGGCTGGAGGGTCTTTGTGTTGGGCACGACTCTGGCACACATGGTAGGATATTAGGATTGCTGCGTCCTCCCTGCTGATGCTTAGCATTCCCCCTCTTCCAAGGCACTCCTTCCCTGAGAGAAGGTGGCCTGAAACCTGGGTCTGCAAGGCTGTTGCCCTCCTACATCGTGTAGGATTTTTTATTCAGGCACAGAATGTAAAACACCACCACATCAGAATTGCGGCTTGTGCCTTGCTGAGATGCTACAGAATATCTGGAGTGCCAGACAAGGAAGCAATATTTCACATCAGCAGTGTTGCTAATTAATGTGTAAATCATTTTGCTCACCTTTCCCCATCACAAGATCGGCTTACAAAAAAATCGAAATATTTAAAAATTATATATATCTATATCTGTATCTATATCTATATATCTGCAACTTTTACAAGTCACAAAATATCATGCTTTTCAAGATTTTCTTTGCCTTCAGGAAGAACAGAATCTCATTTTAATTTTGCATGATAAATAAGTTTTCTCAGTCTAGGAATGGGGACAGTTAGAAAAACAACAAATACCATGATCCTGGCAATAAAATCCCAGAGTTGGCAGTCGTGGGTCAGAGAAGACAAGGCTTGGGAGTGAGCCAGAGCCTGCCTGTGAACAGGAGCAGCAGGCTGGAGACAGCTGTCTGGAATCTGTCTGGGCAGCAGGCACCCCAGGAGATGAGAGAGTCATGCAGGGAAGCAGCTTTTTGCTGCTATGGGAGCCGAACATCGGAGCTTGTTTCCACTTAAAGGGGGTTCCTGTTAGAACTGCAACTGGCAAACCCTGCTCATGAAGATGAAAGTTAGACAGCTTCCCGGAATAGAATTACATGAGCAGAAGGGAGTTGCTGCATGTATAAAAACATCTATATTGGAGGTTTCGCTGAGATGGTTATAGGGTTTGAGAATGGGTGTGTGGTTTGGGGTTTTTTTTTAATGATGAGAAGTAAGGCTATAGGAAACAGATACATGTGTAGGGGACACAGGAACAATGTAGGGAGACACAATTTGCCTTTCTCTATGCACAGTTTTGAAAAACTGAAATGAGGTCAGATCAGGATTCGCCATGTATTAGAACCTGTGGGGAGGTGCAGATGATCTTTGGTAGCAAAGCAGTCTTCTACTACTCCCATGAAAGTTGGGAATGCTTATGAAAATTCATTGTAAAGTGTGTGGGTTTGCAAAGCCCAGAGCGCATCCCATTCCTGGCTGTAGGCTTCTTGTGTGCAGAAATCCCATCACACACACCAACGATTATTTTAGGGCTAGCTGGAACATGAATTAGAGGACATGTTAAAGAGTTTCAGCCATATTATCCATCCATTTTCTTTTCATCTTGGTAGTTGCAATTTAGACTTAAATCATCTGGGCTGTGCTTAGGAAGACCCAAGTTTCAGGATGTCTCCCAGTGGACCACTAATTCAATCCAGCTGATGTCAGTCTGTCTTGACTAGGTAAAGGAAAATTTAGAAGCATGTGATAGCATAATGCAAGTATTTAAGCTTTCACCACTCCAGGCAGGTCTGGAGTTCAGCATTCACAAACTAGCGTGGGTGGTAGATGGTGCTGGGCTTGAGCACAAACTCAGACCCAGAACAGATGAGCAGTGCAGGCATAGCCAGACAAAGGGCTGGCTGATCTTGGAGATCAGGACAGCATCTGAGGGTGTGATAGTTCTGACAGTGTGTTGCACCACCTTACTCACTGGTGCCTGCTCCTTGTGCTACTGCAAATAGCAGAGTTGGGCCCAAAGGCAGTGACTGCTGTTCATGTAGACTTACTTCAGCATGTGGTTACTAATACTGCAACATCCCAAATGTGTCTCCTGCTGTACAAGGGACCTGCTGCATTTTCAGATTTCCTTGCAACTGCCAGCCCTCAGTTCCTTGTGACTATTTTGTTCCTTCTCAGTCACCTACCTCATCTTCTTTCTTGGAAATCCTGACTTCTCTTGCTTTCCCCAGCCTTTGCTATTCTTCTCTATTATTTTCCCTTTCTTACCGTTCTCTTCCGAGGACATCAGCATCCCAGAAGACCAGTGAGTTTGCAACTGAGAAACTGATGCAACCCATTAACTGTGCTTCAAGACGGCTGTCAGTGTACCCAGAAGCAACATCACCCAGTGGCAGTACCAGGAGGCTGCCAGCTGCTGAATGGTGCCTCATTAGACTGGGAAGGTTATGGCCTTGCTCTTGAAGATCCAGGCAAATTCCTGAGGTTGGCATGGCTGAGGTGTCTCCAATGCAGACACCTCAAATCAATCTTTGGTGGGAGAAAATCACCCTGCCTGTTTAGCACCTGAACAGTTTGGAGGGGCACACTTCTTCTGGCACTCCTTTGGGGCTCCTGGCCTTCACTGAAGAGCCATGCAAGGACACATCAAGGGACATGTCTTTGGTCCTCTTCCCCAGACCAGCTGGAATCAGGGGAACAACATCAATGGACCAGCTTCCAGCCCCAGGTGTGTGCTGGTGACCAGCTCTGGTGCTGTGTATCTGTGAGTGAACACAGCACCATTCCTCCACCATCTACTCCTTGCTGTTTCAGCTTCCTCTTCCTTCCTTCCTTCCTTGCTTCACACTTCCCCTTCCTGGTGAGAAAGAGCTCACAATGGGGGAGGAAGTGATAAATGTAAATGGTCTCACAAAGTGATTAGAGGCAGGGGCTTTCCTTTTGTCTTTCCAAATCCCACAGAACTGATGCTAGGGCTGTGGCTGTGTTCCAGGCAGAATATATGTCCCCATAAAACTGCTCAACAGCTCTCACTGCTATTGAAACCACCAGCATGTAACACGTTGTTACTAGTGGCAACCATTTTCTGCTAGTCTAATTTTTGTGCTTTCAAAGAATGGGAAGGGATAAAATAGCAGTTCTTGTTTGCTTGGGAAGCCCCAGTGTCCCTATCCCTGCATAGGTCAGTCTCCCCTTTGCTGCTTTTGCAGACCACAGTCACGGCCAGGGAATTATCCCCTTGGCAGCCACTGGTGCAGAGGATTTTCAAGACGCCTGCCATAACCCAGTCTTTCCCCAGGCTGGTACCTGTAAGCACAGCAGAGCTCACAGCCTGTCCAAGTGTGCAATGTGAGCCCCATCTCTCCTGCCTTCTGTTAAGTGGCCTCTCAACCATCCTCATTTTCCCCCAGCAGAATTATTTTGTCTAGCTCAGAGATAAAAATAGCTCACTGTTTTCTAGGGACAGATTCTAGAGAGACATTCTCAAGAGAAAAGCACTGAGCAGCAGAACAAATAACCAAAGGAATACAATTCCGTGATAAACCAAATACCTTTGAATATACCTAGATGGTCTGAGGATACAACTATCAGAAATGAAGAGCAACAATTTTTGCTTTTGTACTCAGTCCATCTTTTTGTTTGGTTGTTTTTCTGCCTCCGGCAGAACAGGCAAATATTTCCTCAGGACTCACCCCCCTCTGGGCTTGCATCCATAAAGCACTGGGTATAGGGCATCTTGTGAGAAAGCTCTGACGCGTTGATAGTTCACAGACCAGAAAGACCAAAACCCACCATCTAATCTGATGTGAGAACAGCTGGAAGGCTGTGTTGTGAGTAGATTATATGCTCGTGTGTGGCTTCCCACAGACTTTCTAGTTCTTGCCTCCCATAATATCTCCTACAAGAAAACAGGAGCCCTGTTGCTTAGGTATAGTTTCTAATAATCCAAAAGACTTGGAGATAGCTGTTGGAATACACTGAGTTTCTGAGCACTGCTGGAGAGCCTTAACTAAGGACTTAAAGACATTGCAGTGACATAATTGCCATTTCAGCCTACAAAGTTAGATACTGGGAGCTATGGATATACTCAGTTTAGTTGTCAAACTTTTGCACTCATACATAAATGTTTTGATCACTGGTGTAGCGGGTTGAATTTGGTTTGGAATATGGATTACTTACTGATTTTTTGTGTGAGATAGAAGAATTAAAAGAAACAAAAAAAAAACAAAGCAGGCACAAACTTTAAACATTTGTGATACAAAGAAACTGTTTTATTACTAACAGAATTAAACGAGAAAGGAAAAAAACTTAAGAAAGTTAAAACAAACCTCTCCCCTCCCTCCAGCACCTTTTTTTTCACTCAGCTTGCACAAAAGATAACAGAACATGGGATTTCAGTCAGAGTTGCAGTTCTAAAAGTTTCTTTCTTATGCTTAAAGGGAAAAAGGGTTTTTCTTTGCTTTACGTGGTTCCCAAACTGCCACCAGCAGCAAAATCCGCCCGGAAAGAAACAATTTGCTGTGGTGTAGAACATCTCTTCTATGAAAAAATTTCACAGTTCATCACATGGGGTTATTAATCTTTTTTT